>CAUYON010141320.1:0-36340 GCA_963573935.1 Arctocebus calabarensis
AGCACAGTACACTCCAGAGAAGGAAGACATCTCCCTTATCAAATGGAGAACACCCTGGGTTAGTGAGATTTTTCCCCTTTATGATAATTTTCCAAATCAATGTTAAGTGGTGGTGGGGGTAATATATTTACTATTTTTACTGGAAAGGGGGAAAACTTCCTGAATGGAGAGTCCTCCCATTTCCAGAAGTTGTCACAGTATTTGTAAACTGTGATAAAAGTGAAAATTTTATTGTGTTTATGAAAATAGGTCCTTTGAGGCTATTTTCACCTTACTTGTATGCATGCTGCAAAGACCAGTTTTTGTGTCCTTGGCTATATCTCCACACTGGGGCCTCTCGACCTCTGAGACTACACTCTTGCTTAGACTGGTCTCAAACCCCTGAGCTCAAGCCATACACCTGCTTTGGCCTCTCTGAGTGCTAGATTATAGGCGTGAGCCACCGGCACCTGGCCAGTGGAGTTATTTTTGATTTGGTTTGTTTCCCCATTTCCAAGTTAAGTGATTACAGAAAATGCATTTTCTGGAGATCAGAAGCGGAAAGACAAGCATTTTAAATAAAGATACTGGAGAAAAATAGCTGCTGATATTGAGGAAAATTCTTTTAGTTATGTGTAAATGGTTAAATTTCCTGGAAGTGGAGTGTAAAGAAAGAGTAAGGCAGATTTCACTAAATGCTAATGTCTCCAATCTTAAAGTTCTAATAACTCATAGATGAATAATTTAACTTCTTGTGCTCTTCTCTTCTTCCTCCCTCTCTTCACCAAGTTTCTTAGAAAGCCTCCGCAACTTATTTATCGCTAGAGATTTAAACTCACCAGAGGCTTAGATGCCACTAATCCTGCTCTCCACTGTCATACCCGAAGAGATAACTAATGATCATTTAGTCTAAATCACTTCCTCAGCCAGCAGAGTAGGCAGAGTGCAAGGTCAGTGTCTGCAAGGACAACAAGGACTTCTTGGATGCAGATGTGATGCTAGGAGTTGCAACAGCTATTTGTGGCCATGAGTGAAAGGCCAAAAAGTCTCAAAGATGTTGGCCAGCAGCCAAAGCTAGTGACCACCTAGTTGTTGCTTTCTTATGATCACGGGAGGAAAAAACAAGCCTTAATTGTTTGAGACACTGCTAGTCAAGCCTTCTATTATGTGCAGCTGAAAGCTCACCTAAGCTACACAGCCCATGACTATTGCATCTTTCCTCCCCTTTCTTCACCTCTGCTCTCTAAGGATGAAGTGCCCTCTTTCTGCTAATGAAAATCTTCTTTGCTCTTAACCTTGTCTCTTAAGATCTCCTCTGGGATTGTGTTCCATCAATAATTCCATTATTCTCTCTCTAATAATTTCTACTGCTTGGCCTAAAAACATGCTCAAGTTTCTCCAATTTTAAAAAATAATCACATTTTAGGCTGCATGTGGTGGCTCATTCCTGTGATCCTAGAATTTGGGAGGCCAAGGCAGGAGGATTGCTGGGGGTCAGAAATTTAAGACCAGCCTGGGCAACACAGTGAGACCTTGTCTCTCCAAAGAATAAAAAAAAAAAAAAAAAAAATAGCCCATTTTCCTAGCTATGCAGGAAGCTGAGGCCAAAGGATCACTTGAGCCTGGGACTTGGAGGTTGCAGTGAACTATGATTGTGCCACTGCACTCCAGCCTTGGTGACAGAGCAGGATCCTATCTCACCAGAAAAAGAAAAGAAAAGAAAAAGAAAAAAATTCCATCTCTACCACATCTTGAGGAGAATTTCTTTGGGTTTGGGAAGCATATTTACCCACTTTAAATATGTGATTTTAACTCTGTTCTTTCATTCTCTTTTTCATTTTTTTTCTTTTGAGACAAGAGTCTCACTTTATCATCCATGGTAGAGGATCGTGGCATCACAACTCACAGCAACCTCCAACTCCTGGGCTTAGGTGGTTCTCTTGCCTCGGCCTCCCAAGTAACTGGGACTACAGGCACCCGCCATAATGCGCGGCTATTTTTTTGTTGCAGTTTGGCTGGGGGCCGGGTTCGAACCTGCCACCCTCAGTATATGGGGCCAGTGCCCTACCCACTGAGCCACAGGCGCCCCTTTCATTCTCTTTTTCATCAGGCAATGGGGAGTTAGCAGTATGCAAAAATAGACATTAACTTTTCCCTTGTGGAACGTAGAGTCCTCAGGTAAGCCGGCCATAAATCCAACATTACAGCTGCAGTATACAGCAGGGCATACTGTGTCCACCAGGTAGTCATACCAGCCAGGTCAGCTGCCAGAGCTGAATGATACCTCAACAATCAGAGAACAAAAGCAGGGGGTCTTTAAGCCAGTGCTGAGGCTTAGACCTGGGTCCTCCAGGTGGGGGCACATGTTGCCAAGAAGCCTCTAAGTCCAGTGGCCTCACCTGCCCTACAAAGCTGGTCACTATGCTCCCTGCCTGCACTTTTCAGGAGGAAATAAGACCCTTGTGTTAGAGTTCAGGGCTTAGCACACAGAATGTGCTAGCTTAATGTCAGCAATTACTATTATTATTGTTCCCTCTACTTCTCAGTGAACTCGCTAATAGAATAGGGATAATGTGAAGAAGATGTACAGAAGTCAATTTATTCTTGCTTTCTTATATAATGCCTCCATTAAATACCTTCTGGTAAAATAAAACTTCCTGAATAGAACACACTGTCCTTTTGCCTTGTCCCCAACCTCTCATTAGGATACCTGTGTACCTAGTGGAAACCGCACAGTTGGCCTCTACCTGTGCCAAGTAGGGGCCACATACATGTTGGTGTGTGGATGGCTCCTAAGCAGAATAAATATTTTTCTTCTCCAAAATAAATGCAAGCCTTGCAGAGTACAATCTTTATAGGCTGGATAGAAAATCCTAAGTCTGGCAAATCAACTGAGAAAACTTTAGGCTCTTCCTCAATATTAGTGATCAGGGCAATGACTTAAGATGTTCTTAGAGGGCCCTCTCAGGACCCTGCTCCCTTGCCACTGGAGTCTGGTTCAAGGGAAGGAATTCTTACTTCAAATAAAATAAGAAATATATTTAGTTATGGGTGTGATGGAAAAGTGTGCTTGGGCAAGAATTCCATCAAGTTTGGGATCCAAAGATCAATCGTTTGTTGTTTCCTTCCATGCAATTTCCTTTTTTTGAAATGGTGTCTTGCTATGTTGCCTGGGCTGCAGTCCAACTCCTGGGCTTAAGTGATCCTCCCACCTCAGCCTCCTGAGTAGCTGGGACTATAGGTGCCTGCCATCATGCCTGGCTGCCTCCTGGCATTTGCCAGTAAGAACACCCCCCCAGGATCCCTGGTGTCTCCTTATTCCAGACTCTGTCATCCTTGCCACCACTACCTCATCACCCGAAGCAGGTATACTGACTCCTTTCCAACTACAGAAGACAGATCTCACAAGAAATTTTTCTTGTGTCACTGACCCAGAGCCTGGGGAAAGAGAAAGCCAAGTGAAGAAATGGTTTTCTATTAACCCCCGATGTAGCCGCCAATTGTTCTTTAGCTGCACTCATGTTCTTTATTTCTAGAGAGCCACACTGACTGCCTAGAAAGGCCTGAGCAGATGAGCCAGGCTGTCTAAGGTGTGAGTTCAGCCAGTGTCCAGTATGGAAGGCAGTAAACAACACATGTGATCCAGCACTGGCTGCCTGGGGTGCTGGTGCAGTTTGGCCCTGTAGCCGGCTGGTCTCTGGGCCCCTGCCAGGGGAAGTGAATGTGCTCAGCACGAGAGTGCCAGCTGGCGGGGCTTTCTCCCCAGAGGGGAGGCTGTAAGCACAGATTACCAGTGACTTTGTTCAGTTCTGCTGCCGTGCTCCCTGAGGAGAGGAACATCATAGCCCAGCATCAGTACTAATAGGCCCTGATGCACCAGACCCAGGCTGAGAAGATTAGCATGGGGGTGGGGGTGTGGCAGAGAGGAGGACAAAGGCCACGCCTCTGAAGACATCAAGGGTTGGGTGTAGAAGCTGCTAAGGAAGCTCTCTTTACCCTGCTTTCCAATCCCTGTCTTACAGCATGAAGGAATAGTTTCATCATTTTCCCACTATTTACTGTCCACACCAAAAGAGAACCCCTAAACCCCTACTTAGCCTGATCATGGGAGTTCCCAGAATCTAATAAATTACAAAAGAGAAACCAAAACTTTCCTTTTTTTCATTTCATGGGACTAAGACTGTGAAGTCACATGAGCTGCCACAATCCAAGGTGTTGTCATGGAGACAGTGGTGATTGCATAACTGATGTTGGCCCCACTTTCATAAAAAACACTGTAATTTACAATCTTATGTATAGGACCAGTTCATTATATGGAAAAATTTAATTGATAAGTTCTTATTTTTTTTTCCACAGAGGAATTTCTAAGGAATGCTGCTGGTGGGATTTTGGCAGTAAAACTTCAACTGGCCAGGAAGGACATGTGGGGCTTATCCAGCCACTGGTATATCTGACTTAAAATTTGTTTATCCCCAAAACAAGAAGGCCTCCCTCACTAGCTTCACTCCATAGCTCTCTATTGAACGGGTCACCCACTATCCCAGCCTTCATTTTGTCCTAAACCTTTTAATCATTTTGGGGTCCATTTGAACCTAACCTAAAATTCAGTGCATAGACGGACATAAATTTATGTTTATGGATCCCTACACAGGTGCCCAATAAAGCCCAATTTTACTAGAAAGGTGATGAACCAGACGTCCCTCTGACTGGAACACTCCAAGGAGCCACAGAGCTCCTGTCCTGATGAGCCTCTGTTCTTACGAGCGTGACTCTTGCTTTGTTCCATTCTCTTCCTGTCTGGGAGCCTGCTCTTGCCCAGTTCTCTCTGATTGACATCCAGGCATCTATATCCTCTGTGCTTAGCAAAGAACTCCCTCCCTGCTGTCCTTCTTCTGTCCATCCCTGGGGTCAACACCGTCACAATGGGACTTTCCGAGGCCAGACACCCTCAGCAACCCTCCCCTCTGCTCTCACGTGGCCGCCTCTGAAGTCCCCAGGCTGGGAGGAGGGATACTTAATGAGTTCTCACCACGGTCAATCCCTAACAAAACCCACCTAACACAATACCCTCCTCAGCTCCTTTCATAATATGTAGGCAAGCTGTCATCAGAATCTACTGTGACACTCCGAAAATCTAATATTACTTGCAAAAGAGCATTCTATATTCTCAGTGGAAATGTCTCCACAGCCCTTGATTTCAGTGGCGCAATCTGGAAAGGGATGATGTACTTTTAAGGCAAAAAATATACATACACACACACACACACATATGTGTATATATACTTCTCCAACCTTTTTTCCTCTTGCTATTCTGGGGCTTGTCTTTAATGAGCAGCTCCAAATGACAGCTTTAATCACTGCCTCTGGCCACTGAAAGAGGCCGCTAATGATAGGAAAGAACATAGGGCCATTTGCATCAATCAGCTCCAGTCTAAATCACTTTTTATGATAATGCACCCAAGCGAAGAAGAAAGTCTCTGATGTCGCCTGCATGATGATGTACCACCGTGCTGTCTCCCTCACTCAGACCTCCACATAAATCTCTTAAAGAGGCACACACCCCACCCTGCACTGCTGCCCAGCACTGCCCTCATTTTCTACACCATTAATGATCCACCACTAGGGCAGAGTCATGAAGGGCTAACCAATCTGCTCCTTTAGTTCCCATTCTTGGGGATACACCCTCTGATTAAAAGGGTGGGGGGAGAAGAAATAAATCCTAACCTACTTAAAACAGATTTGTTTATGACACCATTTCATTTATTTTTTAATCTCTCAAATAAAAATGAAGGTAGGAACCTACCCTAATTTGCTATTTGCTAGTCTCCTCAAAATGTAAGGTCATGCGATATGATGACAAGAACATGAGGCCTGAGTTTCAGCCCTGGGTTGTCTAGGCCCTTGTAACTTTGGGAAGGTGTACTTGGGATTTATTGGGCCTTAAACTTAAAGTGCAAGATCATCTCCAAGGCTCAGGTTCAGTGGTAAAATGCTCGGACTCTAAGACTTAGAAGAACAAATCTCTACATCTAAAATCCTATTCTGCTGGGGAAAAGGCTGACCCTATGTTTTCCTGGACCAGAGGTTTGAGCAACCACAGTGTAAGATGTCAGATGCAGCAAATGGCTATCTCTATAGTGGCTCTCTATGAGATAGAAGACTGGAGATGACTTCCAATATTTTGCATCAACTAAAAAAAATAATTATTAAATAACCGCAAGTCAATTCTGATGCTGAGATGGTTTAAACACAAGAATTTTCAAATTATCTATTCTTTATAGAATAAGGCTGTGGTACTTTCCCCCTTTCCTCCAAATTACAAAGATCTATTAGCAGCTACCTGGCATCGTTTATCCCCTTGCTACAGTCAGAATCAGATGTTTTCTGATACTCCATATATGGCAACCAATGCACATATGCCCATATATATATAACATACTATGTACTCCAGAGGGTTTCCAATTTACTCTTTGTGTATTTGGAGAAATGGTGGAAGTAAGTTAGTTTCTAAGGTGTAGAAACATTTGTAGAAAATATTACTGCTCTAATGAATGTGACTCTTAACACGTCACCGAAGTCACTTCTCAAGTATAATCTGGTTGCCCATGTGACAGGCTAATTAGTAATTACTTCACTTTATTATGCACAAGGCTGTAAGTGGCATTTTGGTAAATGCTACTTAGAACACATTCTAGTGAGTGAATGTGAGATTTTTATTCCTCTGTGCTTCGTACCTTTCTACACTCCATGGTTAAGTGCAGATAGTTATCCATCGTGACTGTGTAATTGTTACAGCAAAGACCCAATATAAGAAATGACTTCCAGGCTCAGCGCTTGTGGTTCAACAGGGTAAGGCGCCAGCCACGAACACCTGAGCTGGCGGGTTTGAATCCAGCCGGGGCCTGCCAAACAACAATGACGGCTGCAACCAAAAATGGCCTGGTGTTGTGGCGGGCCCCTGTAGTCCCAGCTACTTGGGAGGTGGAGGCAAGAGACTCGCTTGAGCCCAGGAATTAGAAATTGCTGTGAGCTGTGATGCCACAGCACTCTATCCAGGGTGACAGCTTGAGGCTCTGTCTCAAAAATAAATAAATATATAAATAAATAATAATATAAAAAAGACTTCCAAATGTTAGAAATTCAAGAGGATGAATGACAGTTACTTTCTGAGCCACTCCACCTCCACTCCCTCCCCCCTTTGACGATCAGTTAGGATTAGTTTTGGCTGTAAGTGGCAGACGACCTAAAATAACAGTGTCTTAAACAAGAGTTCTCATTCCCACATCAAAGTCCCAAGGTAGGGATTCTAGGGCTGGTACAGTACTCTACGATGTCAGGGGCATAGGGTTTTTCTAGATATACTGTTGTTTCTGGTTTTACTGTCTTCTGCTCTGAAAGCTACATCATGGTCCTAGATGGTAATTGCAGGCTCAACTGCTATGTCCACATTGTAGACAGTAAAAAGAGAAAGGGGTGAAGTGGGCATGTCCTTTGCTCCTTAGGGATATACTCCACAAGTAGTGTTTCACTCTTTCATTGGTTATCTATTGGCTAATATAAAAAAGACAGTGTGTTTCACAAATAGTGTTGGGAAAA
The DNA here is from genome assembly GCA_963573935.1 of Arctocebus calabarensis. Lineage (NCBI taxonomy): Eukaryota > Metazoa > Chordata > Mammalia > Primates > Lorisidae > Arctocebus > Arctocebus calabarensis. The sequence continues at coordinate 7,576 of CAUYON010141320.1, forward strand.
CTATATCTATATCCACATGCAGGGGAATAAAATTAGTCCCTTATCTCATGTCATGTAAAAAAATCAACTCAAAATGGATGAAAGACTTTAATGTAATATACTACCTGAAATTGTAAAGCTATTAGTAGAAAACATAGGGGAAATGCTTCATGATATTGGCAATGATATTTTGTACATGACCCCAAAAGCACACGAAACAAAAACAAAAATAAGACAAATGGGATTATATCAAACTAAAAAGCTTGCATAGCAAAGAAAACAATCAAGAGAGTGAAGAGAACCTGTGGACTGGTGAAGCCAGATATGGCATAAGTGGTTAATATCCAAAGTATACAAGAAACGCAAGCCAATAGCAAGAAAATAAATAACCTGATTACAAAATGGATGAAGGATCTGAGTAGGTATTTCTTTAGAAAATGACATACAAATGGCTGACGAGTATATATTAAGAAAATGTCCAACAGCATTTACCATCAGGGAAATGCAAATTAAAACTGCAATGAGATATAACCCAATACCTGTTAGGATAGCTATTATCAACACAATGAGATGAATTTAGTGAGAATGTTGAGAGAAGGGAACCCTTGCACACTGTTGGTAGGAATATAAATTATAATAGCCATTATGGAAAACAGTATGAAGATTTCTCAAAAAATTAGTATCAGAACTATTATATGATCTAGCAATTCCACTTCAGGGCATATATACCCACAAGAAAGAAAACCAGTCTGTTAAAGAGATACATGCACACCCACCTTCATTGCAGCATTACTTACATTAACCGAAATGGAATCAACCTAAATGCCCACTGACAGATGAATGATATATAAAAATACATATATGTGTGTGTGTGTATGTGTGTTATACACACAATGGAATACTATTCAGCCTTAGAAAGAAAGAAAATCCTGCCATTTGTGACAATATGGATAAACTTGGAGGACATTATTTTAAGTGAAAATACCAGGAACAGAAAGACAAATATCACATGATCTCAATTATATGTGGAATTTAAAAAGCTGAACTCAAAGAAGAGGACAGAATGGTGACTACCAGAGGATGGGCAGGGGTGGGCTGATGTTGGTCAAAGGATACAAAATTTCAGTTAGAAAGAATCAATATGTTTTAGAGATCTATCATATAACATGATGACGGTGGTTAATAGCAATGTATCATACTCTTGAAAATCAGTAAGAGAATAGATATTAAGTGTTCTCACCATAAAAAATGGTAAGTGAGGCAATACACATGTTAATTAGCTCAAATTAGCCATTCTACAATGTGTATATTTCAAAACATCATTTTGTATGCAATAAATATATACAATTTTTATTTGTCAATTAAAATGAATATATAAATACATTTAAATTTTAAAATATCACTGGCCAGAACTTAGTGCTATGACAGCCACTTGCTGCATTGGAGGCTAGTACGTGTAGTCTTTATTCCATTTAATTGGGCCAGCAGCTCAATGAAAAAAAACAGTGGTTCTATCAATTTTTTCTCTTTCTTTTTTTTAATTTTGAGGACTGTGGCACCAGCAGGCTGCCACGGGCTGCGCCTGTGCCCAGTGATTTTATTAATAAGGAAGGGGAAAATGGATATTAGATGTCAACTAACTTTCTTTAGCACATCTACTTTCCCACTAACAGTGACACAGGGAACCGACCAATACCTTCACTGGGACCCAGACCTGTGCTGTGGGTAGGGAAGCTCCAAGTACTTTTTCTTCCACTGGGGTGTTCCACCTTTTGATGTACCTTCACCTTAATTCTCCTAAGGGATGCTCACAAAAAGTTATCAGAGTAAGAAACCAGTAAGTAAAGTATGTTATTCTAGAAAAACCATTATAGTCTCAGATAATCATTCCCAGACTATGGGATTAGCATTTTAAAATCTAGACAAAACAACAGAATATCAATTTTTTTTGAACTGTCGAAGACTAACAAGAGAGAAAACGTGCAGAACTGGTACAGGTCCAGCCAGACAGGTATTCTGTACACTGTGCCTTGTGGATACAAGTGTCTTTCTCAAGTCTTTGTGAAAAAGTCTTACGTAACTATTTGTAGAAATAAAGATTTGAAATTTCTTAACATAATACATTGATCACCAACATTTTATCTATAGAATTCCTTGCTGGAAGTGATTAACTTTTAACTTTTAACATTTAAGTAAATGCAGATAGCAGACCTTCCACAATTTTACTTGTGTAATGCGTATTTTTCCCCCAAATATAAATTTCTTTCTTTTTTTTTTTTGGAGACAAAGTGTTACTTTGTCGCCCTCCATAGAGTGCATGGCAACAAGAGAAAGTGCTCAGCAAAGGATTGTTGACCGAATGTATGAATTATGCTTCAAAATTTAAAATAGCAACCTCTAGCTCTTGGGCTTAGGCGATTCTCTTGCCTCAGCCTCCCAAGCAGCTGGGACTACAGGCGCCCACTGGGCCTGGGTTTGAACCCGCCACCCTTGGGCCGGTACCCTACTCACTGAGCCACAGGCACCGCCCCAAAATATAAATTTCTACTGAAAGAAGCAATAGATTTTTTTAAAAAGAACAACAGCCTACAACTTTACATATGCTTGATCATATGGCCAGTACCACGTGTTAAGTTCATCTCCCTTTCAAATGCATGGCAGCATGGCACACACCATATTGCTGCATTGCTAGGGGAGTTACTTCTGTGCACTGCACACTACAGACAGTCTGGTAGTTGTGCTCATAAGGAGAAATCACCCAACACCCACCATCTCTATGGTTTAATCTCCTAGGTTCCCCAGGCTCTTCCACTCACCGTATCTGTATTATGAGTTATCTTGCATTATTTTTAGACCTGGTTTTCCCAACATCTGGGACCTCACTGCTTTCTTCCTTTCTTCTGTATTGAACACCTCTACTAGGCTCATTTTTTACATAGGCTTTCTGTCATGGACTTTGCCCAAAGACTTCAATTGCTCATATATCCCAACACAGAGACATACTTATTTTAAGCAGTGTGTTTCTGGCAGCACTGAAGATTTGATAACTATATTCTATGGTTTTCTTATATGTGCCAAGTTCTACACAGCTAATAAGGGAAATGTAATCCTAATAACTCTTCTGCCCCCAGCAGAGAATTACTGACAGTAGCACTTCCTTGCATTAAGAAGTAGGCCAAGTACAGATGGGCCCCTGGGCCTAAGAAAGAAGAGAAACACTCCAAATCACTCCAAATCATTCATTTACACAGGATAAATCTAACTCTGCATAGGTGGGAACTGAGGCTCTTTGTCACCAGTACTTATTAAAGATCTCCACACCTAGTTGTCTCACAATTACTACAATAATAAAGTTGTAAAGTATGCTTCATCTCTCTCTCTCTCTCTACACACACACACACACACACACACACACACACACACACACACACACACACACACACACACATTTACTTGTCCAAGAAAGACTGCTGAAGTAACTGAAAATTTTGAAAAGTTTATATACATTCCACTATGACATAAGATTCAAGAAGGAAGAAGTTATAGGGCCAGGCGTGGTGGCTCACACCAGTAGTTCTACCACTCTGGGAGGCCAAGGTGGGTGGATAGCCTGAGCTTAGAAGTTTGAGACCAGCCTGAGTAAAGGTAAGACCCCCATCTCTAAAAATAAAGGGAGAAGTTTTATCTATTTTTTCCACCACTGTATCCCCACCCGCCCCACATATTACCTGCCAGAGAAAGTGCTCAGCAAAGGTTTGTTGACTGAATGTATGAATGATGCTTCAAAATTTAAAACCAAGTATGTCACTAATGTAATTATTGCTAGGCTGCAAAAATAATTTACTTTTAACAATCATAGATTACTAGGCTAGGCACTGTGGATCACACTTGTAAACCCAGAATTTTGGCAGGTAGAGGCTTATAGGATTGCTTGAGACCAGGAATTTAAGACTAAACTAGGCAATACAGTGAGAGCCCATCTCAACAAAAAATAGAAAAATTAGCATGGCATAGTGCTGTGCTCCTACAGTTCCAGCTTCTTGGGAGGCTGAGGTAGGAGGTTTGTTTTTTTTTTTTGAGACAGAGTCTCACTGTCACCCTGAGTAGATGCCATGGTGTTATAGCTCAAACTCAAACTCTTGGGCTCAGGTGATTCTCTTGCCTCCGCCTCCCAAGTAGCTGGGACTACAAGCACCTGCCACAATGCCCAGCTAGTTTTTATATTTTTTTAGAGATAGGGTCTTGCTCTTGCTCAGGCTGGTCTCAAACTCCTGAGCTCAAGTAATCTACCCTCCTGAGCCTCCCAAAGTGCTAGGATTACAGGTGTAAGCCACCACGCCAGGCTGGCAGAAGGATTGTTGATCAGGCCACTGCACTCTAGCCAGGAAAAAGAGGAAGACCCTATCTTGAAAAATAAACAAACAAAACAAATCACAGATAACTAAATAGCAGGGACCCTCCTAAGTCTTAAATTACCTAGTTAATACCATAGGCTTTAAGTACAACCCCTTACATCTATCAGATGTAGATGAGGCTCACTCTTATGTCTTATCCCCTGTAATCTTATCCAGTGTACACTAATCTTTGTGAAAGTTGATTATATGGAATGGGTTGTTCCTGTTACACCAAATTAGCACAGAGTCAATGGGCTGGAGGGGAAAAAACACTCAGGGCACAAAGTACCAACTCCAAGAATAGCATTTTCCACAAGTACAGCTGCTACCACAGCCTACTGCAGCCATAAGAACAGTTCTACCTGGGCAGCTGCTGAAATAACCACCATGACTCTAAAACTAGTTTTACCTACAGCCCTCTTTCACTGGTGAGGTGGCCAGCTCCCTAAAACTTCCAGTAAGCTTTCTTTCAAAATAATATCCTACCATTTCTCTTTCTAATGAAATCCTCAAACTTCTCTTTGTTCTTTTTTTTTTTTTTTTTTTTGCAGTTTTTGGCCGGGGTGGGTTTGAACCCACCACTTCTGGCTTATGGGGCTGGTGCCCTACTCACTGAGCCATAGGCGCCACCCAATTTTTGCAGTTTTGGGCCGGGGCCGGGCTTGAACCCGCCACCCCCAGAATATGAGGCTGGTGCCCTATTCCTTGAGCCACAGGTGCCGCCCTCTTTGTTCTTCCAACCAAAGAACATCCTGGTCTGTGTAAATGCCCTGCTTTGAGATTCTGGGATTTCCACATATAAATAACATTTAATTTAGAGATTCATCTCTGTATTTATTTTGAACAACTTTTGTGAGAAAGATGAACTCAGAGAAACTCTAATTTTCCACTATTTACTAGAAGTGTTTCAGATATAGTGTCTCCTCAATGGGAGTTTTATATTTATATAAAAGACAGAAGGAGAAAGGGGAGGGGGGGAGGAGAGAGAGAGAAAAAGGAAGGAACTGATATTCATAATGCATAGTACCAGCCGTATCCGGTAATAAATATGAATAGATTAAAATGGTTGTGTTGTTAGACATCTTTTCCATGTAAGACATCTATTCCTGTACCTGTTGCCTTACTCAACCTGTGAACATGAATGCCACATTATTCCAATTTACCTCACATAGCAATATGTAGTTAGCCAATGCAGAAAACCAAAACAGGCAATGAAATACCAGCATGTCAAGGTATATAAAATTGAGCACAGACCAAGGGCAAATGCTGTTTTATGATCAAGAGGACGTGTCATTGTCTATAAGTCTAGTCTTAGTGAAAAACAGAAAATGTTATATTAAATTCTTTGTGTATGTTGAAAATGAAGACTCACAGAGCAGGAGGAGCCCTTAAAAGACATTAGGACAGACCACCTAATGCATAATGGAACCATCCTAAAACATTATCGAAATATTGGAAATATACAAAGGAGACCTCTTGGCATCTCAAGAAAATCAGAAAATATCTTTTATTTTTGTCTTTTTTTTTTAAGTCTTTAAGCATGGTAATAATTAAGCAGTCTCATTTATATCAGATTTTCTATATTTTGGCAAATGCACAGTTTAAGTCTCTTTCCCCACTATAGAACATAGAACCTAATTTTCCAGCCTCCCTTGCAGCTACATGGCACATGGTACCACAAGTCAGAGCTCCAATCTCTAGGGTGAGTCTGGGCACCAACTAGTTCTATGATGCTTCAGTTCTTTCCCCTGGGAAGTAGTTTCCCTGTAAGTAATATGCACAAAGAGTGAGGGCCAGGGGCTGTGCTAGATGATAATTTCCTGCAAGTTCTGACATGCTGTGATTCTATACTGGAGAACAGCCACATCCTTAACACAGGACCTAGCAGCAAATGTCATCTGTCATATAAGATGAAAATCTCTACTTTAATTCCTTTCAAATCTCTATTCTCAACATCATGTGAAAATGGTAATTAAGCACACTGAACCCAAATTTGGCAGGTACCACCATCTGTAATGGCTGATGAAGAGCCCAGAGGAATTTATACTTTATCCAACCAGAACAAGTAAAAAAGAAGCTAGGTCAGGGATATCTCCAGTGTTTCCTGGCCCAAATGCAGTCACTTGTACATGGCTACTGGTGCTGACACTCTGCTCTTGGCTCACCACAGTCCATCACCAGCCTAGGGTAGAGTGCAAAACTGAACTAAGCAGTAGTCACCAAAGCTTTTATTGTGTGACAATATAAAAAGAGAAGTGATAAATATCATTGTGGTGAGAAGTATCATGTAAAATGACCATCAAAAGAACAAAACTGTCCCAAGAAGTTCACCAATTCATTTATTCAGCCAATATTTACTGAGAGGCTGGATGAGTTAATTCTATAAAGCACTCCTTGCATCATGTACCAGTATGTTCCTACTGTATGCAATTTTAAACCACTGTGCTTGTTAGAGCCAGGTCCAAATCCAGAAAAAAAATCACCTCGACAATGTTTGGGTTGTTATCTGTTTATTGCAGAGTTTTTTTTCGGGGGGGGAGGGTAGGAAAAAATATTAAAGAGCTAAAGCATCTGACTACTTGTTCCCAACAAATATTAATTATTATTATCTCTGCTTCAGAGGAACTAGGGAAGGTTGAGTATTAGTAAATGCATATTTCTTCATTAAGAGAAGAAAGGAGTAATTTAAATTATTGGCAAAATCATCTTCCTAACAAAATAGTCTTTTCTTTCTCCCTCTTTCTCTTTGTCTTTTATTGGCAGGAAAATTAACGTTGTAGGGCCAGGGTCTGGCATGTCTGGGATCCAGAAGATGCTGGTTGAGACTGCCAAATAATTTCTTACAAGGACAGAACTTTGACCCCCTGTGAAACACTCTCTCAGGCTGCAGGAGGGCACATTGCAGAGACCAACGTGCCAAATCCCAAAGACACCCATCTTACCACCTCCAATCTGTGCCTATGATTCCAAAAAATTTATAGCTCTGTTCTTCAAAAACAAAAAAAAAGAAGTGTGTAGGCATACTCTAAATCTATATAGATATAACTAGCTTTAAAAATAAGTGAAATCCCAATTTATGAATGAGTAATAAATAAAGGAGTAGAGGTAGAATGACTTGTTCCACAACACAGTTCTTTGCTTTATAGGAGACTTCACTTTTTCTGAGCAAGTACACCTTGCGAATTTAAAATAGAACTCAGAGGATGTCAACCTGACCAACACATGACTTTTCAGGACACATCCTTACCCAGCGTATGTTAGAAAGCTTGGCTAGGGACAGAGGAAAATCATAACCCGCTGTGTAGACTATTCAGTATACATGTGTACTGACCCACTCTTAGAATTCTGCAATGTCACAGTTTTGTGTTGTGCACCAGAAACGGTGACTCAAATACTCTAATTACCACCCAGCTTACTGAAAGGTGCGTAGAAGACACTGAAAGTTTATACTCAAGAAACATCCTAATACTTCATCCTCCCTAAAACTTTTCTTCAGTGAGACTCAAGGTGATCTCACAACATTTGAAATATATCGCTACAGTGAAACATTCACCTGTAACACCAAACAAACATGAATGTATGGTACCATGAGACCCTGAACCTCCTGGGAGAGAATTCACTTACAGACCAAGAACCAAAATATCCCACCATTAACCGTAAGTAACCTGTAAAGTAAAGCTGCCAGAGGAAGACACTGGGGCAGGTGTTGATGGACCAGGAGTCAAGTCTGGGTCACATCACGTCTAATTCACAAAACACTCCAAGTCACTTCTCGGAGCTTTGGTTTCCTCCCCTGTAAGACTGAGAGAGCACTTTGTAAGTAAAATGGCACAACACAAGTTTAAGGGAACTGGTCTTGTTATCACAGACACAGAGACCCTAGCTAGGGGAGAGCATGGTAAAGCTTTTGTTTTAAACAACTGTTTTAAAATTCTTTCCCTCCAATATGCCATATTTAAAGTGTGCTGCAATCACAAAGAAAACCTGCCTGGGATGCCTTGAGAGTTCACCTGGAGAGAGGCACCTACCCTGGTGGGCTGAGAGAGATGTGGCACCACTACCATGAGATCTGCTAATAGGGAAAAAGAGACTATTCAGAGACCCGTGCGAAGCCTTTTTTCTTTCCTGTGATGCAGGGTAAATCACAGTCTTCAAGCATTTGCTTCTGTAACTAATCTCTACAACCACTCTGTTAAATACGAGAGACAAGTAATTTTTTCCAGATAGGAAACAGGTAAATCCCTCTACCATGTCTATGAGAGTGGTAAGAGTCATAATCTTAAAAAAAATCCTGGGTTTCTATGCTCCCTCACACAGGTGTGTGTAACCCCAAAAACAAAAGTGCTATCTGGAAGACCCACCCATAACTCCCTGCCCCCTTCCTTGTCTTCTCAACATTCCCAGTCTTTCCCAGCAGTCTCTAGCTGTCCCATCCCCAATGCACACTCTATCCATGCCACTCACACCACGTCTTTCTGGAGCAGGAATTAAAACAGAATGTGAAATCTCTTCCTGCCAGCCCTTGACAGTGGCCTTTCCTGTCCTCTTCTTTCTTTTTTAGACTGTCCCACATCTAATTAGAACTTTCCAGTGGGTAAAGGCCATGTTGTAGGCTTTCTTTTATAAATCCTAAAGCACCTGAGGAGAACTAGACACAGAGCAGGCATCCTGAGGGATTCTTTAAGGGAGTAGAAGGCTATCCCCCAAAAGATCTAGACAGACATTTCTCCAAAGCACATGGAGAAACAGCTGATGAAAATATTAAAAGATATTCAATATCATTAGTCATTGAGGAAAGGCAAATCTAAACCACAATGAGATATGACTTCTCTGGTCTTTTTGTTGTTATTGTTGTTTTGTTTGTTTGTTTGTTTTTTTAGAGACAGAGTCTCACTTTGTCGCCCTTGGTAGAGTGCCATGGCTTCATGGCTCACAGCAACCTCCAGCTCCTGGGCTTAGGCGATCCTCTTGTCTCAGCCTCCCGAGTAACTGGGACTACAGGCGCCCGCCACAATGCCCGGCTATTTTTTTGTTGCCAGGGTTGGGTTTGAACCCACCACCCTTGATATATGGGACCGGCGCCCTATTCACTGAGCTACAGGCACCACCCGAGATATGACTTCTCATCTACTAGAATGGCTGTGATAAAAAGACAGATAATAACAAGTGTTGCTGAGGATACAGAGAAGTTGAATTCTTATACCTTGCTGCTGGCTGGATATGTAAAATGGAAAAGTCACTTTGGAAAACAGTTTGATAGTTCCTCAAAGCTATACACAGAGTTAACAAAAGACCCAGCAGTTATTCTCCTAGGTAGTTACCCAAGACAGTTAGAAAAATATATTCATGATGGCTCAGCAACTGTAGCTCAGAGCAACTAAGGCACCAGCCACATACACTGTAGCTGGCGGGTTTAAACCCAGCCTTGGGCTGCCAAACAACGATGACAACTACAACCAAAAAGTTACCAGGCGCTGTGGCGGGTTTCTGTAGTCCCAGCTACTTGGGAGGCTGAGACAAGAGAATCACTTAAGCCCAAGTGTTTGAGGCTGCTGTGAACTGTGACGGTCACAGCACTCTACCAAGGGCGACATAATGAGACTCTGTCTAAAAAAAAAAAAAAAAAAAAGAGTACTGCTTACATGTTACAACTTAGATGTTAAAAAAATTAAGAAACAACATAAAACTCATGATTCTACTTATATGAAATGCCACAAATAGGCAAATCTGTGACAGCAGATTTGTGGTGGCCACATTTTGGGAGGGAGGCTATGGAGTGTGACTGCTAAAGGGTATGGGATAGCTTTTGGAGATAATAAAAATGTTCTATGATACAGTGGTCATGGTTGTACAACTTTATGAATACATAAAAAATTACTGAATTATACATTTAACAATGATGAATTTTATTATCAAGATAGAATGTGAATCATATTTCAATAAATCTATTGAAAAACAAACCAAACAGAAAAAGGCTATCTTGGAGCAATCGTTCTCAAACTTGTACATATAGCAGTGACCTGGAGAATTTGTTAAAACAGATGGCCAGACCCCATCACTTCAGTTTCTGATTCAGTAGGTCTGGGGTAGGGTCCAGAATTAAAAGCTCTAACCAGTCCTCTGTGCTGAATGTCCTGCTAGCTTAGAGCAGGGCTTCCATTCAATTTAATGCCTATGAGAGACATCCTGATGTACTGCAAGATTCCTGTTCAATGAGACTTATTGCCTGGCTGCTAGGTAAGCCGTTAGCATGGAGTTTAAAACCCTAGCCATTTCTGCCATAGGAGAAGTCTGAATGCTATTCTAGCTCTGCAGCTCCTCATTTGGTTAGTGACAACTGACACTGGGCCTATGTTATAACTTGACTTTTCTCTTCCCCTACCTATCCCTGTTCCTTCTTCCTCCTTCCCATAGGTTTTGATCTAAAGGGCACTTCTTTGTGAATATTCTGATTCTATAAATCAGAGGATAGATCTAAGGTTCAGCACTTCTAACAAACTCCTAGGTGATGCCAATGCTGCTAATCTGTGGTCCATACTGTGAGTAGCAAGGGCCTAGATGACCTTGAAGTAGTCCTCTGATTCCATTATGGAAAGACTCTATGAACAAGCCATCAGGTCAAGTGCAAAGGGAGAAAGATATCACATTTAATAGGCCATTAAAAGGTACTGATTTTACTCTGTCTTTGAGATCCAGGCCACAGAACTGGGTTACAGGTGAGTGTGCTCAGCATAGCCTTTCAAGTACTTCCTAGCTAATCCCCTTGGACAGGGGCCAAGATCAACTTGAGTGTTGCTTTATCTATGCTCTATTGTTATAGTATGGCTTGGGAAGAAGTGAATAATTTGTGTTGTGCAATGAGCAGACAAGTGGTGACTGATACCCACTACACAGCCTATTCAGGGAACCTAAGACTGAGTGGGAAGGAAGATGAAAAGAGAAGAATCAGGGTGGTGGCCACCATCTTTTCCAGTGCTTCTCCCCTCATCTAGACAGTGCATTCTATGAGCTGATAGCCTTGCTTGTCTCTTGTTTTCAAGTTGGGTTACTTGATTAAGAGTCTGGAAATTTGTTTTTGACCTGAGTCTGTTCCTAACTTATTGAGAGCCCCATAACTTATCTCTCAGTTTTTCTATCTGTTCAGTCTGATTTAGATAAATACATAGGTGACAGACACATAGCAGGTTATAAAAAGAAAAAAGAATTTGGAGCCAAATCTTAAAAATTGTTATCATATAAGGAAACTTTCACACCATCCTACCAAACACCCACTTATCAGAAAGAAAATCTTGGGATAGGCCAAACGCCAGGGTTTTAGCCTTGGGTAAAGTTTCTTAGAGGACGGCAAAGCTTAACCCTCTTTGTAATGTTATCCAGCTATTATAACAATTAATGGGTGTATGAAGGACTGTGGCTCCTTAGGAAAAAATGGGCAATGTGAAGTTGTGATCTTTAATAATTCTTAGGAAAAGTAAAGAAACCTGGCAATTTGTTATTCTCGAATAGTATAAGTTTCAAATTTCCATTTGTGTTGTATGTTCAAGTATCTGTATAATCTGATGGAAATAAAAGGAGTGAGTATCTACTATGTCTTGGGCAGAACACAAATGAAAAAGGAGCGGCCACCCGATAAAGCAAGCCTGTGTCAAGAAGTCATGGTTCTGAGTGGGCACAGGTTTCTACAGTTTTGCTGGATTTTCATGGTAGTAATGACAAAATGGGGCTGGGAGAAAAAAAAAATCAGAGTGTGTTAAGCCCTGACAACTCTGGACTGTAGCACTGGCATAGCGTCAAGTCACTTCCATGTTCTGTACTTAAGAACCTGCAAAGCACCTGGAAGGGCTGATACCAGAGACAGAAGACAACTCTCCATACTTGCTTTTCTCTCATTAACAAAGCGGATTTGTGAGTAAGTTCCCCAAGTACTTCCCAAAATTGAAAACCCAGGTAGTATTAAAAATGCACTGCCTTATCACTGCCATTTGCTGACTCTTCTGAAGAGAAGGACAATTTTACTGGTTCTCCATGAGCCCACTTGTGATATGCAAGGTCTCTAGAGGAGGTAGTCCCTGATCATCCTGCTGAAAATCTAGACCTTGTATAAGCAAGATAAATAAGTCAAGGTACAGAGTGACATAAATATTATTATTTAAAGTGTTAATTATCTACCAGTGTACTTTAAACCTACTGATTTCCAAACCTACTGGAGCTTATTATGGAAATAAACACACTCATCCCAATGTAGGGTTAAAAGGATTCCCAGAAACCTACACCAAAAATATAAGTAAATTATCCTCTGAGCAGGGATTTCTCTCCAGTTTCACTGCTTCCCACAAGGGGAACAATTTCTTGAGAACATAATAGTAAAGGAAACAATACACCACCAAAGAGGAAAATAACATCTTTATAATTACAGATTAGTTCCCAAACAAATTGCACACCTACACACTCATTCTGCTGAGGCTAAATAACTTCGGTGGAGTCTGCCCATCCCCTTCAGCTACATTTCCAGCTTAACAGCTCAATCCCGAGATTTTCGATACAGAAACCCCAGACGGCAAAAACACTCTCAAATGACCCACTCATTTCATTCTTAGGGAATGTGGAAAACACAAGTTATAGAAAGTACAAATCGGGGTTAATACCAGTGCAAGGAAGTGCTGAGCTTTGTTGTCTTTGAAACAGCCCGATTTCAGCGTGCTAGCTCCAGAGATTTCCTAATAATTTGTAAACCATTCAGATTTTCTTGGGACAGGGATTAGCATCTGAAAGAACAACTTGCTTGGCCCAAGCTGGCACATCCCTTTATTAGGAATCAGGAATTCATCTTAGTTTGCATTCCTTGAGTGAGGCAACATTTATTTCAACTCACTGGTTACTTATCCATTAAATGGGTTTCTGAACCATCATACTGGTTATTTAATTCCTACCCCATGGCTCCCCCAAGAAATAAAAAGTGTACTATAATTACATAAACTCTTAATTAAACTGAAGAATTCAGTGTTGCCATTACCCGTCAGTAATTCCACTCAATTAGGACAATAGACTTCCATTTATTACTGAACTCCTAATTGCTACTCATTTTCTTGGTTAGTAATTGCCAATCCTATCAGACAATGTGCTTAAAGAAAATTCTGCCATGAAATTATATTTCTCTCCATCACAAGAAAGGTGGAATCAGAGAGTCCTTACGTGGTCAGGAGTTGGGTCCTTTTCTCCAGCCCCAGGCGACTCCAGGCTCGGGATTTTAAAGGCTGAGGTGCCCTGGGGTTGGTTACCGGTGCTGTGATGATCCACAGGAGACTTACCCACAAAGGAAAGGCGTACCCAGGTAGCCAGAGGAATCCCAAAGCCAAAGCCTAGCTGAAGAGGACGCAAAAACAAAACCACCGGACACCGTCTCCGGATTTCCACAAGACGAAGTTCAGCCTCCAGGAAAGGCGCATTTTAGGTCCTGAGGCTTACGTCCACGGCAAGGGGTAGGTTCGGAATTTGCAGCGTCTCGGCCAACAGAGAAAAGAAGAGATCCGAGGGTGGCAGCGGCGAGTTCCCGGCCGGGTCTGGCTTCCGAGGCAGGTTCGCGAGCACCGGCAGGCGCCCAGCCCGCTGATTCGCAGCGTCCCGGGAAACTTAATGCCTGCCGCCTCTAGACACCCCTGCGACCGCACACCGGGGTCTCAGCGAGTTCCAGCAGCCGGCTCCGGGTAGCGGCTGGGCGACGTCCAGGCGCAAGATTTACTCGCGCCCCGCGGCCGCCCCGGCCACCGAGCAGCGCGCCGCCCGCCCCCGCCCCGCCCTGGCCAGCCGAGCTCCCCGGCCCGCCGAGCTCCTCATGACCGTCTTTCTAATTAGCCCAGAAGCCGGCAGCCCGCAGGCCAGCAAAGACACCCGCAGTGGGGAAACTTGGCAATTTATTCCCGGGCCCCGGGGAGGTCACCCGCAGTGCACCAGCGGATTGGCTACGGCGGCGGCAGAGCGCGCCGCTCCCGCTCCGCCATCGGGCCAGAGGGACAGGTAGGGCGCCCCGAAGCCGCTCCAAACGGCCCGCCGCGAGCTGCGGTGTGCCAGGGGCTGTCCATGCCGCCCCATAAGCCGCCCCACCCATCCGGACTGGGTGGCTTGGAAGAAAAGTTCTCTGCTGTTTGGGTTTCTAGACGTCACGCTCCCTATTTGAGTCTTCCCGTTGACAGGGGGCTCAAGCCTTACAGCCAGATGATGTTCGGAATAAAGTATTTACTCCAGCTTTCTGTTACAGAGGAAGAAACTGAAGTGGAAAGGATGAAGTGGCTTATGAAGGTGAGTGGGTGGAAAAGCCAGGCCTGGGCCTCAGGCCTCCTCACTGCCTGTCTTTCTGAGGACCTGGTTGCCTCTGGGGCTGCCTTCCTCACCAAGAGCTCCAGCCGCAGGATAGTCCCAGGAATGCACCCAGTACACTGAAAACCGTGCAACACCGTGTGCACGCATTTAGGTCAGTCCAGTCCACAACCTGAGGGCAGTAAATCAGAGGGCATTATGTCTCCATCCTATACAGTAAGAAACTGAGGCTCAGAATAGTCCACAAACCTTCTGGACCCCTGAGCTAGTCAGTGATGATGTGGCCATGCAAACTCAAGCTTCTAATTCCTGAGTTTTTAGCCTCAATACTTCAAGGCTCCTTGACCAAGGAGTTGTATGGAAGAAGGGGAATACCTAGAGGACTCAGCCAGAGACAAGTGGCTGAAGATGACACTCTTCTGTAAATACTACCAAGTCCCTAATGGAGGCTGCTTCAATGCCAGCTTTGCACCTCCTGCCCACAAAGCTGCCAGTAATAATTTTCATTGCCCAGTCCACTATAGTGATTCTGACCACATTTACCCCTCATCAAAGTCACCACACTCACACACCCCTCCCACTCTACTCGCTGTGTCTATTCTGGCCCTAGCAGACTCCACTCAGAAAGGGAAGAAACTGTCAAAGTGAGGAGAGAAGCAGCAAGCTGTAGAGAGTAGTAGTAGCCTTTGGGCTGAGGACTTGAGAGCTGCTAAGACTCTCCCTGGGTCAAAAGTCTAAGTTGTCTTGTGTTTGGAACTGGAATATGCAGAGCTCACTCAGTGTGAACCATCCTGTCCTGTTGCTTTCTTAAGCAGGAAACTGAGCCTGCTAAAAACAGTACTATTATATCCTGAGTTCTCAAAATATAGCCTCTCAACAAGCATCACCAGGAACTTGTTAGAAATGCAAAATACCTGAGATCTACTGAGTCAGAAACTCTAAGGGTAGACCCAGCAATCTGTGGTTTAATGGACCCTCCAGGTGATTCTGGCTTACACTCTATTTTGAGAACCACTGTTCTAAAAAGCTATTTCCTGGTGGTCAATTGACGGGGTGGAACAAAGGCCAGGGTCAGAGTGGGCAATCCTACACTGTGCATCAAGAAGTACCTCTGGTCAGCCACAGTCAGAGCCTCTCTAGAAAGGATTCTGAAAGGAGGAACAGAGCTGGGGTGTAGGATTCCTTCTCTCTTCTAATTTTTGGGATCACTGGCCAGACTACATCCTTCTGTCATCTCAACCCTAGTGGGCACAGAATTGAGAACTGCCTGGGCCAGGTTCTGCAGTCCACATGGCTTATACCCTGGGGATAATAATGTTCTGTGTTGTTCTACGATGCTGTGCTGGTCCTGCTGGCCTCTGTGCTAAAGCCTTCTGCTCAGGAGCCAGGGGCTCTGCCATCTCCCACGGTCCTTTAATACAGTTCCTGTAGGTTGTGACCCACAGGTTGAGAACCGCTGTTCTATAGCCTCATTCTTAGCAGCTGGGAACTGGCTGATTGTTACTGTTGAGAGATCATTAATAGCTTGAGAGAAGCAAGTCCCTGCACTAGGGTACTCACCTTGGTGGCACTGGAGCAGCAGTCCAACCCCACCAAGGGGACTCAGTTTTCCCATCCACTCAATGGGAAGAATAGTCCCTCACTTGCTTTCCTGGTTGTTGTGATGGGATTCACATAGCAGTTTGCTCTGGGAGGGAAATTAAAGCATTACTGAGACTATATGGACTTGTTAACTCTTTATATTCTCAATTAAGAGATGTGCAGTGAATGGTCTCTGATTCCACAATCACCAGACTAGGATCTGGACTTGATGCCAATGGTAAGGCAGGTCCCTTGGCCTGGAACAACACTGAAATGCAGGTCTTCCATTGTGCCTGCTCTCCCGAAGTGGGAGACAGAGCAGACTGAGGACTGAGGGGAAAGGGAATGGGGCTGATGTCTCTGACTTAGTCCCCATTCTTTATGTGACTGAGGTAGTGGGCAGAGCATGGAATCATAGTTCCTTGGTTTTTAAAATGCTATGTTCTCATTTATTAAAACATGGTTTAAAAGAAAAGGGAATATTACCAACTTAGGTTATTGAGTTCTTACTGCATGCCAGGAAGGGTTAATTTAAGTGTTTGTGTGTTAATGCCTCAAAATAGCCCTATGAGGTAGGTACTATTATCATCCCTGTTTTACGATGAGAAAATGGAATTATAAACATGCCAAATTACTTGTTCAAAGTCACACAACTAGCCAGGGAGAGCCAATTGGCATAGCTGGGTTCAAACCCATGTGTTCTGGCTCCAGAACTTGAGTCCCTAAACATAACACCGTACTGCTCATGACAAAAGTAAGAGAAAAGAGAGAATTTGAAGCTTTCTGTGCTGTGCCATACTAAAAATCACCAAATACATAAAATATTACATATGTCAATGGCAAATGTCAATTTTTTTCCTTAATATGTGTTGAATTTTCTGAATTTTCCCAATGAGAATATGTCACAATTATAACCAGCATAATGTTTTATTATTATTTTTATGGAATGCCACCTCTGTTGAGGGTCCTGCTATGAGGCAATCCTTGAACCTCCTGGGAAGCCTAGAGGTCTGGAGAGTCATGCCAGCTGCAGTACTAGCCAAACTGAGGCATGGTAGGCCATGTACTCAGCAGCTAGGCCAAGGTGAGAGAAGAGGGACCAGCAAATAGCTCTGAAGACTGTAGGATGGGGGGAGTATGACAAAGGCATGGGGCATGTCAAGAAGACAGTGGGTAAGCCGTTGCCAGGAACCAAAGCTTCCTTTGAAAGGGGGGGTAGGGGGTAGTGTAGGTTCTTAGAACTTTATTTTTATTTCTAGCAAAGGCAGACAGTATGGACTATACACCAAAAGCTTCTAAATGGGCAACCACAAATTGGGTCTGTTCACATCTGGTGAAATCTGGCACAAGGCCACATTCAAGTGCACCTAATTTTACTCATTTGCCTTGGAATTTTACCAATCTGGGGCGGGGGTGGACAGGGCAGGTATTAGCAGCCTTTCTTCCTGAGCTGCATCCAAGTCACACACAGTGAAAGGCAGGCCAGGACTAGAACCAACATCTTCTGTCTCAGTTCAGTGCTCTTTTGCCACCTAATATCGCCAATCTAGGAAAACTTGTACATCTGGTTGAGGAAATGTTATCTACAACTTCCTTTAACCAAGTTAAATAAAAATAATTTAGCAGGCAATCTACTCATTAGAAGTGTTATAAATATCAAATGAGATGTTTTTAAACTCATAGAGCTCTCACAGAAAAGCTAAGTAAATGAGGAAATGACATGGTAAAGGCAGTTATTTGCTTACTGAGAGAATTTTCCATTCACAATGACACGTATTTTTGTTACAACTGGGAAATCTGTTATGTTTTGTTAACAACTCAGAAACTATTTCTACATTCCTGCCACATCACTGGGAGATTTCCTTGCCCAAGGAGAGAATATTTTCATGTATTGAGTCACCGGGGCTTTTAGTGTATTTATGATTTAACAGAAGTTTCTTTTCAGCCATAAAAATATAAAATTATGATGACTGGCTCTAAGGTCTGGTGAGATGAGCTTGAAAAAAGGAAATTACTTTACTCGTCCAACAATGCTACCCTTCTCTTCAAAACAAATCCTCATAGCAGCTTCAACCACTACTGTGTATCTAAAGAGTTCCTACAATAAAGGAACAGTATGCCCCAGAGAAGTTCTGACAACCTCTGAGGGAGACAGGGGAGCTCTGAGGCCTACTCAGTCACTAGCCCCCTTCCCTGGCAAACCACGTCAACCTCTCTTGCTTCTAGTTTCTTAAATCCATGAGGGGCTCCACTCCTCCCTGCAGGTTGTGAGGACTAAGTGAGGTCCCCGTGCGGTCATCAAAAGGTGCAAACTGCCCTCTGGCTAGAGGTTGTCAGTACTTCTTTGGGGCCAGTGTTCCCTTATTTTAGGGACACTTATTCATATACACAAATGTAAAGGCAAAAGTCCCTGGCCACTGGTCTGAGGTCACTATTAACCTGAAAGAAGTTGTGTGACCAGGTTTTGTACGCAGTTTGGACACCTCCTAAATTGCTGTGGCCACTCAGGCTTTGTTTCTGCAGATTGCTCTCACCCCTGTTTGGAAGAGAAAAATCTTTTTGTGCTTTGTGTGAGGTAATGGTGGAAATGTTCTGGTGGGGGAGGAGCAGAGGGGGAAGCTAGAGCAGAGAGGATGACTTTGTGGGAGGCTTTGTCAGGTAGGTCTGAGAATAACCCTCACCCTTCACACCCTGAGTTGCCCTAGAGCTTGGAATGATGCGTTAAGAAACTGTAACAGAAGTGGAGGAGAAACTACCAGTTATATCCCGATGATTTTCTAGGTCATTTTTTCCCATGGGGTTTCACATATAAAAGGGCTGCTTTTGATTCCTCTCCCTGTTAGCTGGAGTTGCTCCTTGCTACTTACCACACGCTCTTATGAAGCCCCACTTCTACCCCCTGGGAGACTCCTTGTCTACTCCCCACATGGGACAAGTAGAGAGGAAAATCCACCCTGCAGCCCCACACTCCTTGCAGCTGGAAGGAGCGATTGCCCAGCTGGTGTGTAGCAGTGCATTCTTGAAAGGCTACTGTTCCACTACCACTGGGGACGCCAGCACCAGGGAAGGGCCCCCCCCCCCCCACTGCCCCCGTGTGAGTGGCCGCCTTTTTAGGATTGCTGCCTGTGTAGGAAATGCTCTGAAGGGATTCTGGAGGACATGGAGTGTCCAACAAATGTTTCAAAGTAGATGCTTCACTTTTAGTGAACATAAGCTTTGTAACCCCTGATATATAGATTGGAGTCTGAATTTGCTTAGATCTCAGAATGGAAGGGTTTTTAAAGAAAAACTCCAGAAATACCTGAATTCAGATGTAAAAAAAAATGTGTGAGCATCAAGAA
This sequence comes from Arctocebus calabarensis, assembly GCA_963573935.1. Classification (NCBI taxonomy): domain Eukaryota; kingdom Metazoa; phylum Chordata; class Mammalia; order Primates; family Lorisidae; genus Arctocebus; species Arctocebus calabarensis. Next base: position 27,185 of record CAUYON010141320.1, read on the forward strand.
CAAAGCCAGTGAAAGCAGAGGGAGTGAATAACCTTTCATTTCAAGCTGGTTTCCCCACTAGAGACAGTCATGATCTGTGCAGCACTATTTGATGCAAATGTCTCTCAGAAAAGAGCCAGAGGATAATAGATAAAAAGATTATCTGTGACATTATGAAAAATGAAAGTTTAAAAATGGCTACAAGTCCCATAAAAAAAAAAAATCCTAAACTTTATTCAGTCTTGTTGAAAGGCAATAGCATAACTGTGTTTTGTTCAGCCCCTGGGGTCCCTGCCTCTTCTACCATTGTTCTAATGCCTTCCACCAGCTCATCAGTTTTCAAAAATCTTTCCTGCTGGTTTCTCTTTGCTGGAAACATAAGGTCCAAGAAGCTATCAAACCCTGTTTCTTTTTCCAAACTTGACTCTGAAGCTGAAAATTCAAGTGCTGCAGCTCCTGCCCCTTTCTCTTCCCTTCTCTGTTGTCCCCCTCTGTGTAAAACCACCGGCTACACACTTGATTTAACAGATGAATTACAGATTTGAGGCATGGGTTTCCAGGGCAGGAAAGAGTCTGATTTTTGTCCAGGTTTCTCTTGATTGGCTCAGCATGGAAGTCTTTCATTTAATGGGCCGGGTCCTGCTGAGAACACCTCTGCTGGCACCAGACCGATTTCTTTCTGTGCTAGAGAGAAGAGCAGAGACCCGAAAGAGAGATTTTCCATCTTCCAGATTTCTGGTGTACTCACTATGTATCATTCCTTTTAAACAGAGCATCACAAGTGTAACCCAAGACTCTAGGAAGCATTTGATTCATTTGAACTGTCATCTTTGATCTCAAAGTTGGCTGAGATGTTGAAGAACCTATTTGAACACCTAGATCATGAAAATGTGCCTTTGTCTCCCACCCAAGGAGATGACAGCATGGTGCGGCAGATCAGTGTGAAGGTCTACAGGGGGACTACCTGGTTCAAATTCCAGCTCTGCCACCTGCTAGCTGGGCTGACCTTGAGCAAGTTTCTCCATTTGCAAAATGAAGAGAATAGTATTATTTGACTGAACTATATAGAACTGTTAATATCTAACTGTTCTGACACGCAAAGGTGGCGGTTTCATAGGGCTAATCCTAAGACCTAGCTTAAAGGTGATTGTGAGGATAAAAAGGCAGAAAGCCATACAAAGTTCTGGGACACAGTATGTGCTCAATAAAGGTTAGCTACTGCTGTTATTGTCAAGAGGCTTATAGTAATCCCTTGCTGTATGCATATCACTGTAGTAGGTGCCCCCAAATTAAATACTCAGATCAATCACCTATTTGGCAGGGACCACCTGCCCAGATGATGCAGCACTAACAAACACCGTAAAGGATAAGTAAACTGGCACTCAGTCCAAACTCTTTGTCCTTATTAATCCATCTTTTGTCTTATTTCCTCTTGAAAAATCCCTTCTCATTTAGAATGTTCCCTTCCCATTCTGGGGCCATTTTGCCCATTCCTGGTTGCTTTCATAAGCCAGTTGCTTTGACTGGAATTAAACTTACAACTGCTCAAATAGAGATTTCAAAAATATACTTGAAAATATACATCAACCATCAAGATGCAAAAAGAATGGGGAAAAGGCGCTTTAGGTCTGCTTTCTTTGCCTAGAATCACAGTCTTCTAGAAGTACTGAGGTCAGGATTAGATGCAGTTATCGTGTTTGCAGGGAAGCTATGACAAATGTAGTCTCCTGTGCAGAAGTAAAGATTCTTCAAGATTCACATATTCCAGAAGTATATTTCCTCAGATTTCCTCAGATTTCAGCTGCTTTGGCTCTGCAGTACATTCTCCAAGGGATGCTAAGGAGTCCTCTGTGCCCGCCTCTCCCCCTGCACCCCACCCTCTGGCTACTCACCGGAAGGCTTCCCCTAAGACTGTATAATACTTTTCTCTGTGCCTCTCTATCTACTGCAAGTGGTGGAGAGAAAGGATCTGAGTTATTGTAATGATGGGAGTGAGAAGGATGTAGAGGAATTATAAAAATGTACAGACAAGTACTGATTTCAAGGACAGAAATAGTAAATGTCAACCAGGAAACTGAACAGCAGAGTCTATGGAGGCAAATCTACCCAGAACGCAAACATGCAGCTAGCTTTCCCACACCACATTTTAGGATGTAACGTTTAGTTTTGAGTACTTCTAGAAACATCAACGCATTGGGCAGGCATCCTGTGCCAAGTCACCCCCACCCCCCGCTTCCTGGAGCCTTGTGTATCAGTGCTCTCCTAGAAGCAAATGCAGAGCTTCCTCCATGTGCCCAATCACATCATTTCTAATAGCAATTCTTGAGATGCCTGACTCTAAATATAATCCCCTCTTCACTACCACCCCCCCCATAACCCTCCCCACATACATTGTTATACTTTAATAATATCATTCCCTACTGGCTTAATCATAAGTATCCTGGAAGCCTGTTTGCTTCTTTTTAAATTATTAAGTACTTCTAGACTACAGAAAAAAAATAGGCTAATATAGTAATATATGTTGGGAAAACCTATACAGCCAACTGTTCAGCTTAAGAAATTATATGTCAGGTATCTCCCCAGGGCAAACACTATCACCTGACAAATTTGCTACTTATCATGCATGCACAGTGTGGTATTTATACCTTTGCTGTATATATACATAAATATAAACATTGTATAGTATACCATTGCTTTTGTTTGGTATGTATCCTGCAACTTTTAAGCAAGAGATTCTGATTCATTGACTAGAGTGTGGGTGGTAGCTAGGGATTTATAAATTCTGTGTTTTAATTTGGGATTAAAATAATCTAATCCCAAATCTAATCATACCACATCTAACTCAAACTAGGATACTTTTTAAGAGTGAAGATATCAGGCGACGCCTGTGGCTCATCAAGTAGGGTGCCGGCCCCATATACTGAAGGTGGTGGGTCCAAACAAACCTGTCCTCTGCCGAACTGCAAAACAAAAATACCGCCTGGGTGTTGTAGCGTGTGCCTGTGGTCCCAGCTACTCGGGAGGCTGAGGCAAAAGAATCGCCTAAGCCCAGGAGTTGGAGGTTGCTGGGAGCTGTGTGATGCCACGGCACTCTACTGAGGACGATAAAGTGAGACTCTGTCTCTACATTAAAAAAAAAAAAGAGTGACGATATCCACAGTTAAAAACTACAGCAGGTATAAACTGGGACTGTCTGAGGCAAACCAGGACATCTGGTCATCTTGTTGATGGCCGATGAGTTCCTGCTTTAATGTATGTGATTGGTTAGACTAGAAGCCTTTTGCAGCACAGTATCTGATGGGCCTCTCAGAATGAGTCGATTTATATGTGCCTCTTTTAGCAGAAAATCATTAATGACAGCCTCAGTTTCCTCATTAGGAAAATGGGGACATTTGGAAGAGGGAAGAAGGAGAGTATAGCTTTAGCCACACTCACTCAGTTGCTGCTCTGTCACAGGCCTATAGTGTAAAGTGCCACAGCGTTATAAGCCATCAACAGCCCCACAGAAAGCCACAGCACCACCCAGAGGACTAGAGCATCCTTCCTATGTGACAGTCCAGGTGTCTCCACATGAGGCCTGGGTCAGATTGCCCCCTGCAGGGCCCCCAAAAGCTGACTGGTCTGGGATCTCCACTGCTTTTCCACACAGCATCTTAATTAGCCTGTTTCTATGGAAATGAGGTTATTGCTAATCAGGTTTTCTCTTAGCTCCCAACTGGATACTGAAGCACCCCTCAGATTTGAAATAGTGCTGAATTAGATGCTTGCTAAGTAAGTAAATAGAAGCCACAAAGAATATCAGAAGAGCCAGAAAGTTTGGTTTCCCTTTGAAATTAAAAAAATAATAATAAAAAAATAATCAGAGCCTGAGCTTACTCTATACCTTGAATAGCAGGGACTGGAGTTATAGTGAGAACACGTGTGCTCTTGGCTAGGCTAGGCCAGGATTACACCCTGCACAGCAACCTTTGCAGAGCATTTGAAATGACGACAGAGCCACAGAAACACTGAAGTTTTCGATCGCTGCCATAGCAGGAAACCTTTGCTTGATTTTGCCTAAAAGGACCTGGGACTCTTATTTGCTCTCCCTTCTTCAAGGCTCAGAAACCTGCAGCAGGGGCCCACCACTTGCAGGGTGCTGTGGGCCTACACGAAACATGCCTGTCTCTACTGCCTCTAAGCCTGGCTGTGGCACGCTGTTTGCTTTGGCTGCAGCGTCAGTGTGCCACTCAAGATGCCTTCTGAATTCTATCTCTGTATTTAGGCATTAAGATGCACAGCCATTTTATCAAGGGCTGTTCCCCCTCCCAAATTGCATTTGACCAGTTTCATTTCTGCCTGAAATTAAAACACAGAACTTATAAATCCCAAGCTGTCACAGTGTGAATGAAACTCTAGAAATAAATCCAGTCTAATGACAGAGCGATCCAGAGACCTCAGTGGGAAACAAGATACTTTGTTTAATAATTATCAGCCTGCTTTCAGGGCCTGTCTGCCAAAGCACTGGTGTCAGAAGCTGCACAGAGAAGAATTTTTTCTCCAGATTTCACCCTGGGAAAGACTGAAGCCATTTAAAACCAGACTGGACGCTTTTGATTTACATTTCTGATATTAAATGCAGAGCGGCTGTCTGCATTTATGCTACAGGGCATTACTTCAGTGCGAAGAAACAGGGTGGTGGCAGAGATCCAGTTTACTAATGAATAAGCTTATCTGGAGGAAAACAGCTTTTCACACCATAACAAACAATGAACACCTCTTAGATAACAAATTCAACAGCAAAAATATAGCATTGTACATGTTACAGTCCTGTAATTTAATGGAGGCATTTGCAACATTAGTGGTTTACATTAATTTTTAAAATTAATTTTGTTTGGCCCACAGGGAAAATATTTTTGTTTTTGTTTCTGATATCCTGCAGCTCATTAACACTGCTTACTGTGGCTCTATAAGACTATCCATAATCGTCCACTTGGTAGCCAGAGGCCATTTTTAAAAGAAGAAAGCTGGAAGAGGGGCAGGTAGAATGTTTTTCTGTTGCTTCCACAAAGAAAGGCTCACTGGGCTGGATAAAGCTGCGAGGCAGCCGTGCAAGTGCATATGGGGGCCTGTAGGGACCTGAACCATGGGGTACAAGCTTTGGCTACAGGGCAGCTTTGGACGGGCCAAATGGGCTCCTCCTTCTATCAGTCACCATCCCTCCCCTGCAAAGCAGCAGGTCCCAAAGCTGATTAACTCTCAGAATTACCGAGGCAATTTTGGTAAAAATATAGATTATTAAACCCCACCTCACACCCATCAATCACTCCTCTGCTTCCCACCCCTCCCATGAAAGGGTTAACTACTGGCTATCTAGAAAACAGGCCCTCTCTCCCTCTGCCTGGGGCAGGGAGATCAGGGAATTCACTGCTAATCACTGCAGTTGTGATTTCTGATTTCAACTGGCAGCAAAGAGAATTGAACTGGAGTCCCCTGAGAGCAGCCAGCTCCACAAGGCAGACCTGGAGCTTGTTAGGCTGTGGTGCTGCCATGCGATTATCAATTTTAAATTAATCTCCCCAGTCTCTTTAAAGTGGTTGCTAAAAATATAATCTCTGGGATATTTGACCATAAGACTTAACTGAAGGGAAAAATTTGGATAATAATTAAGTGCTTCCCTCCATCTAAGCTTCCTGTAAAATAATTCTGGAGAGTTGGCTAATCCGTTGGCAGCAGGAAGGCCAACCAGGGGCAGTCTCAAGGTCTGAGTGAGCTGCTTTATAAGTTACACACGTTCTCTAAATAAAACTTAAACAGGCAATATGTGTTTGGACAAAAGGTTAAAGATACAGAACTATACTGTATTAAAACAAATCCTCCCCTATTTTTAACCCAAAGAAGTTTGGGAGGGAAGGCCAAAAAAAGTTGTCTAGACATACTTTTGCTAAGCTCTTGAGGGAGTCATTACAAACTCACTTTATAGGGAAATAATCTGGGTTATATATACAACACTTTTTTTTCTTAAGGCAGAAACGTGGTAGGACAATATGAACAAAAGTGAAAGGAGGTCTTATTTGCAAGAAAGGGGGTCTCTGTGAAAACCTCTCTGGCCCTCCAGAATACTCAAGTCAAAAGCAGACATTTTCTAAAAGCTACTCAGGAGAATGAAGAAGGAAACCAACAGCAATTCATTTACAAAACTCACCAATTTTACCCACACTCAGCAATTTTCTGCCAAATGAAAAGATGCTTCTGTACCTAGAATTCTGTGAAGTGGTAGGTCCCAAGCTTCACCAGAGGGGAAATAACTGTGGTATTTTTCCTTTTCCTTCCCCTGAACTTCCTGTTTCTTTGGCAACATGGTGGGAAGGCTGCATTACTTAAAGCCCAGCGCTCTGAACAGATACAGGTACTCTCTGTGTAGCAAGAGTCTGAGAATGCAAGCGCCCAGAGGGCCCAGTGGGAACCCACTCTGCAGGGCTTAGCAGGAAACCTGGGGATGCTTTGTATACTCAGTTTGATAAGGAAGAAAGGAAGGGCTGGGGAGAAGGGAGAGAAATGGGATGGAGGAAAGAAGGCAGATCTGAAAATGGCTGTGAAGATGGCCTTGCATGAGGCTTTCAGAGAACTACATGGTGCCTTCTTTTCAAGATAATGATAAAATTACATTAATTCTATAATTTCCTGGCTCGGCGCCTGTGGCTCAACGGGTTAAGACGCCAGCCGCGTACACCTGAGCTGGCGGGTTTGAATCCAGCCCGAGCCTGCCAAACAACAATGATGGCTGCAACAACAACAACAACAAAATAATAATAATTCTATAATTTCCTTTCTTTGATAAGAGCAAAACATAAAATAACTCATTATTTCTACTACCAACTAGATGTATGACCTTGAAAAAGGTATTTAACATTTCTAGAAAAAAAAAAGTAAGGCAAGCTCTAAAATTCTGATTTCATTATTCAGGGGTTGGGGGAGATAAAAAACCTTGCTATACCACAGGCCAACGCTCAATTTTGGCCCCACATTTGACCAAAGGATAAAATATTAGAATGGAGAATTGTAAAACAGATACATTTTTCACTGTATGAACAATATAAAATGTAAGAACTTAAAAAAGTTAACCATACCATATAAAAAAACGCCTGAATCATGACTACATAAAAGTGATAAGGTCTCTTTTATACTTTGATACTTGTGGCAGGTTCCCTGAAGCTTTGGTGAATGAAAGCATGGCTCACTGGGGACCAGGGTTTCTGTTAAGGCTGAGGTTAGGTGGGAGCAGCGGGTCGTGATGCTGAAAGTACATGTGGTGGGTAATAACCTGAGTGTTCTTAATGATGACTTATGCATATTTACTCCCTGCTACAACCCAATCAATCTGTTTTTTTTTATTGTTGTTGTTTACAGATTCCACTTGAAAATCTGATGAAAGCTTCTTCTGAGACAAATGTACAAGGACACAAACAAAATTTAAATTCATTCTCAGGGGATTCCGGGGCCCCTTTAAGCTTACTGGCAGATCCTATACTATCTATTAATCATAAGATAAAAACCCCTGTTCTAGACCTAGGCACTGGAACATCCATTTGTTCTTCCATTTGCCTTGAAGGCTTGTAGTGCTCCCATTTTCTCACGAAAAAAACTTATTTTTTAATTTTAAAATAACCTGACTCTCCCTGCACACCCACGTAATTCTGCAGGGAGTCTGGAATGCTCAGCCGGAAAGCAAAAGGTTGGCAAAGAGAAGACCTACAGCTGTAGCCCTGATGGCCTTAGCATCTCCATCTTCAGAGGCAGAGCTTGCATTTGAGGCTTAATTCAGACCCTTTTACCTAGGAAAGAATTCCCACCAGAAAATAAGTCTATACCCCCCTTTGCCTTCTTTCTGACCTCCTTCATCCACCCTTTTGACCTGCCTTTCTTCCCAAAGAACAAATAGGAAATGGGTACCTGGCAAGGGGGAGGAAGGGCAGGAAGCCCCCTCTTGTCAATGATGTTGGGGCATGCAGCTGCCCATTCAGCTGGCAGCCCAGCTATTACTGCTCAGGGCACATCTGCACAGGTTAAAGTCAGTATGAAGCCACACTGGCTTTCAGCCCCAAAGCTCCACAGTTTCAGGGTTTTAAGAGTGGAACTGTTAAGTAAATCCACTCTAATTGGCATTGGCCTACTGGATGATAAAAGATGCACAGGTGCTTTGAGACTTAATGCATTTTAGAGAAGGGTGATTCCACCAAGTTGGAGCTGATAATTTTTGAAGGCACCGTGTGGTGGATACTCAAGCCACTGAAATGTTTCTCTCAGGATGAGCTTGTATCCTGATCCTGAAGACATCTTAGTCTGTCCGGCTAACACAATCAACTTCACAGCAGCCTGCTTTTCAGAGTCATTGGTCATCCTCTATCTTGTTCCTGCTTCTTCTAGGCTGATTATGAATCACATCTGAAGTGGAAAGAAATGGTGGCTTAGGGGCAGTTCTCCTATAGTTCTCACTCCAGCCAATTTCCCCACTAAATGGGTCCCCAAACCTCTCTTCAAGAAAGTGACAAATGAGGCACTAAATCAGAGGAATTGTGGATGCAATCACTTAGCCTGAATGGAGAGAGCCCTGCAAGATGGATTCCATCACATTAAATAGCTTCACTCATGTCCGGAGAAAGCAGTCTACAAATCCTGGAAGAAAAGCTTGAAAAAATGATTTATTAATTGTACCTACTCTGCCCTAGGAAAGGTTTGAAACTCATGTGTGCAACATTTAAAGATATAATGGAATATTCCATAAGTAAATATGTGAACAAGACTGCTAACCTGATTTCTGATGAACCAAGGCAAAGAAAAAAACAGGACAGCACCAATTTGTTATTAGCAAATTAATTGCTTAGGGAAAAGAATCCTATTGTTTCAGAGAAAAAAAAATTCCTTAAAAGTTAAACTATGCATCTCAATTTCATCTGGATTATTATTTCAAATTAATATTTGTTAAGGTGACATTTCTCAGCATTGCATATTGAGATAGTAAAGGTGCCTTCTATTTTACAAAATCAAACTAAGCAAAAATGGAGATTCCTTCCATTTTACTTTTTTTTTTTTTTGAGACAGAGCCTTAAGCTGTCATCCTGGGTAGAGTGCCATGGCATCACAGCTCACAGCAACCTCCAATTCCTGGGCTCAAGCGAGTCTCTTGCCTCTGCCTCC
>CAUYON010141322.1:0-15126 GCA_963573935.1 Arctocebus calabarensis
TAGTTTTTAAACCAACTCTGGATTTTAGATTCTGGAACACCAATGTCTTTGGCCAGTTGTTCCCTGGCAACTTTGTCAGGGTGGGAGTCACGGCTAAACCATGCTAGGAGGGTATCCTTTTGATTTTGGTTATAAAAAACCCGGTCTCCATGGGTTTCTGTCTGTAGCATGCCACTTGAAGGGCTGTTGGAATTCATCTTGGGAAGAGGAGATGGGAGAGACTGAGCAGCTCCCAAAGACCCTGGCTTCTCAAGGCAGTGAGGGTGGGGAGTGACCCACCCTTTTTGACTTAATCTCCTCATTAAGTGTTCAGTACACGTATAAACATACATATGATGGATGTCGCAGAGGAAATGGCCTGAGGGGGGGGAAATGGCAAAAATATTTTCTATCTGCCCAGCTTTTAACTGAAACCTGCATCTCTGCCTCAGGCCAGTGGATGGGAGGGTCTGCCTCAGGCCAGTGGATGGGAGGGGTAAGGAACGTCTCTTGTTCTTTGAGGAGATAGCTCAAGGGAATTCTCTGGGTGGAGGCCTAAAGAGCTGAAGATGGGCTGGGTGTAGGTCAGAAGATCTTAGATGAAGAGGGGGTTAATCTGGGTGGCGGTCACAAGACTATTTCAGGGGCAGATGGATGAATCCAGGAAGAGGCTGATAGATTGTCTGGGCCCAAGATGGGATTATAGGATCGGAACCTTTAAAAGCTCTGTGCTGGGTGGTGCCTGTGGCTCATCCAGTAGGGCACGGCCCCATACACTGAAGGTGGCGGTTTCAAACCCAGCCTTGATCGAACTACAAAACATAGCCGGGCGTTGCTGCGAGCGCCTGTAGTCCCAGCCACTCGGGAGGCTGAGGCAAGAGAATCGCCTAAGCCCAGGAGCGGGAGGTTGCTGTGAGCTGTGTGAGTCCACGGCACTCTACGGAGGGCGACAAAGTGAGACTCTGTCTCTACAAACAAAATAAAGATAAATAAATAACAGCTCTGTGCTTCTGCTCAGAAGCAGGAATCTGGATTTTTAGATCTTTGTCTGCCTCTTTCCTCCCTTGCCTGCAAAGTAATAAATTTCTCTTCCCTTCTCCCTAAAGCCCAGGTCACTCTTTTTCTTATGCAGCTTCGGTATAAGCGCTGAACTTTCAGTAACAAGGTCCACAGGTTGAGGGTTTAGTCCCACAAGAATGCCTCCAGCTTCCCATGCCAATGCAGACCCCAATTTGTTTCCTGTGCTTCTGACTGACTCGAATTATAAGGAACTTTTATGTGTGTTATTTCACTGACTTGAATTGGATTGTCCCAGTGGATGACTAGGGATAGAGTATACATTTTTAGGGGAGTGGCAAGAGAAGTTAAATACCTGGAAGATTCTGTAATAACTTGAAGGGTTGGAGTGGTGGAGGAGGTATGAGCCTGAACATGAAGTAGGAAGGCATCTATTCTTCTTAAAGCCAGTCCTTAGAGTCATTGCTATCTCCATTCAACTGATCTTGGGAGTCAATACAATGCACTTAACTGGTAAAGTCGCAAGATCCCTAATGTTGAAGAGAAGAAGCAGGGACCTTGGAGCTGTTTTGGACCAGGGAAACCAAAATGAAGATGCAAAAATAATATTAAGAATGATACAGACATAGAAAATACTTTCACATAATCAGTACCTACCAATTAGGTTTAACCCCCCTTTTACAGGGCTCGGCGCCTATAGCACAGTGGTTACGGTGCCGGCCCACACACACTGAGGCTGGTGGGTTCAAATCCAGCCTGGGCCAGCTAAGCAACAATGACAACTGCAACAGAAAAATAGCTGGGTGTTGTTGCAGGCGCTAGTAGTCCCAGCTATTTGGGAGGCTGAGCAGGAGAATCACTGAAGCCCAAGAGTTACACTCTAGCCAGGGCAACATTGTAAGACTGACTCAAAAAAGAAAAAAAATTAACTCCTCTCTTACAGATGAGAAAAATGGAGGCCCAGAGAAGTCAAGTGACTTGCCCAAGCCTGCACAGTTATTAAAGGTAAGACCGGGATTCAAACCCGGTTTTGTTTGGTTCTAAGCCTGGAGGATAGAGAAGAAGCTGGGCATGGAGATAGGAATCAACATGTCTAGCCTTCCATGTCCATCATCTTGCCTCCTTCGTAAATAAATCTCTGTTCCTTCCCTTAACTTTCTCACCTGTTTCTCTTTTTTGTCTCCAGTCTCCCTATGACTCTTGTTTACATTGTTAACATTTTCAACCTACATTAATTGGATCTCTAGGCATATCATAGCCCGTTTTGTCTTTTGAAACAAATGGAAGAAGTGCAATGACACAAACTCTGCCTCTGCCTTTCCCCCCACCTCACCCTCTGTTCCTCTCACTGGAACATTTCTGGATCAGGCACCTGGTCTGTAGACTGTAGGGCGCATCAGGTGGCATTCCCCCTAGAGCCACTAGAGGCCACCCTCCTCCGCACAGAAGCGCCGGCCAACGCAACCTGACTGCGGCTGGTGCGCGCCCTCCGCTGATTGGTGGCACCCCAAAGAAGTCGTGCTTTGATTGGGCCGCCGTCAGGTGTCGCCGCCGGCAGGTTCGGCTGCGCGAGCGGAGGGAGGCGGGTGAGTGAGGGCCGGGGGCAGTGGGGGAGTGGCTGGGGGCTGGGGGCGGTATCCGAGGGGGTGGGCTGGGTCGAGTGGGCTCGGTCGGTACCCAGGGCTATGGTTAGTCCCGGGTGGGGGCAGCTTCGGAAAGAGGCCCAGGGGAGAGGCCTCAATGTCAGCGTAGGGAGAGTGACACCGGGAAGGCGGGGGCGGGCAAAGGCTAGTGGAGTCGCAATGCGAGGGAGGTATTCGTGATCCGGATCTGTGCGAGGCGAGGACTGAGGAGGGGGTCGTTAAGAGAAGAGATAGGTGTGTGAGGGTCTGCGTGAGGAAGAGGGGGGCCTGCATGAGGTTGGAGGGAGTCGAGTCTGCAGCGGACAGGATCAGGTTGGAGGGGATCTGCGCAAAGAGGGGTGGGGCTGGAAGGTCAACTTGAGGAGTGGGTTGTTGCGGAGAGAGGTGAACCTGGAGAGAGGATGGTGGTGTGAGGAAGGAATAGATCGCAGGCAGTCATTGTGGGGGGTGATTGAAGGCAAAGAAGTTAACGAGGGTGGTGACTGCTCTGAGGGGTTGACAGACTGTTTAATACTGGACAGTGAGTGGGAGAATTACTTTGATTAATTGAGTTAGTTGACCAGTGATTTGGGATGGAGGGCAGCAGACAGTGTTGGGAGTGGTTAAGGGAATAAATGAAGAGTCATAGCAATCTGAGGAAAGAAGGCAGAATATGTTGACACTGAGAACACGGTATGAGCATAGTTGATCAATGTAGAAGTAAGGAATATGTATGAAAGATTAGAAATTGCATTAAGGAAGACATGGGTCCACTGTTGAAGCTGGAAAGGAAATAGTGCTTGTGGTCTGAGTTTTTCTGTGTTGGATGTGTTCCTGCCTGGAATTTTTATTGTTATTTCCCCTTCACTAGCGACGGAGCCTGCCATCAAGTGCATAGTGATTTAGGACATTAGAGGACTATTCCAGCAGTCTTAAGTTCCAAGGGGGCAAAGAAATTACAAGGTTTACCCTTCCTTCTACCCTTTCTCCAGATCTGATTTAACATATAATAGAAGTTCCTGAGAAGATTGCCTGCCTGCCCTCTTTGCCTTACTTACTGTCTCTCTCCTTCCTTCCTTCTTCCCTTTCATATTGATTCACATCAAAGTAAGTCTGCCCTTTAGCCCACTGTAGAGTCTGAAGTTTTCTTTTCTTTCACAACCGAGTTTGAGGGAAAGGGGCAAGGGAAGAAGAGCATATAAAACAGGGACGTGGCTGGAGAACACCAAATTAAATCCCAGCTTCTCTCAGAGGTGCATCTAAATAAATCCTGGCTTATTGCACAGCTATTTCTGTCAGACTTCTATTTTTGCTGTGTTAACTATGAATTTAGACCCTTCATTTCTCTCCAGTCCTGTTATTTGTAAACAGGCTCTTCTTTCCCTGTGTTACTTGCCATTTCCCATTACAGAGTTGTAATAGAATTTCAAGAATATGACTGCACATCCAGTAGAAACCCAGGAAAGACTTAGTGGAAGTATGGGTAAAGGGTTAGGCATCTTATACATGAGAGAAAGTCCCTGCTTCAGGGACTGGATAAAGAGTGTGACAAAATATTAATTGCTTGAACTATACAGGGGCCTTGGGAATACAGTAAGTCATGGAAACTGGGTCAGATCACTGAAAAAGAATTCAAAGAAATAGCCTATTAGTCAGGAGGGAGAGTGTATATATGAGACCTGCAGTGCACAACTGAAAATCTTAAGTCTAAAGAGAATGTTGTGCCTCTTGTGGTGTTTGAACAATAGAAACAGCAGATGATGAAGGCTGAAAAGGTCAAGGTCTATATAAAGATCAGCTATAACTTTCTAGTCAAAGCTGCAAACCCCAGTTGTAATGGAAGAATTTAAAATAAAAATAGAAGCCCCAAAAGCAATGGCTCATGCCTGTAATCCCAGCATTTTGTGAGGCTGAAGCAAGAGGATTGATTGAAGCCAGGAGTCTGAGACCAGTGCAGTCAACATAGTGAGACCCCGTCTCTACAAAAAAATTTTTAGAATTAACCAGTTATGCTGGTGTGTGGCTGTAGTTCCAGCTACTTAGAAGACTGAACCAGGAGGATCACTTGAACCTAGGAGTTTGAGGCTGCAGAGAGCTATGGTTGTGCCTCTGCATTCTAGCCTGGCAACAGAGCAAGACCCAGTCACTAAAAAAGTAAAATAAAATTAAAGAAAATAATTATTGAAGACTATTTGAAAAATCTATAAGACTAAATTTATTTACTTAAGGAATTGGTGGCTTTCATTAGAGTTGGTGTTTGTGAAAACTTTTGGTGATCATAGAAAATTGTTGATATGTGATTCAGTTTTATTTTGGGAAAATAACAATGCTCATATCCTTATGATTCTCTAGTAACAAATGTTAACCTTTTATATATTTGCTTCATGTCTTTTAAAAAACTGAAATAAACATTATAGATAAGATTGCGAAGTACCATTTGAGTCTTTCTCAGTTTCATTCTCCCTTCTCCTTAAAGGTAACCTCTGTGATGAATTTGATGTCTTTCTTTCCAGTCCATGGTTTTATACTTCTGCTAATTATATATGCAGTCGTAAACAATATGTAATTTTAAAATTTCTACAAATGGAGTTGTACTGCATATATATTTCTGCAGGCTGCATTTGAAAACTGTTTGTTACATATAGTTTGGATTCTTTTTTTTTTTTAGACAGTCTCACTTTGTGGCCCTTGGTAGAGTGCTGTGCTGTCACAGCTCACAGCAACCTCAAACTCTTGGGCTTAAGCAATTCTCTTCCCTTAGCCTCCCAAGTAGCTGGGACTACAGGTGCCCCCCACAACACCTAGCTATTTTTTTGTTTAGTTGTCATTGTTTTTTGGCAGGCCTGGGCCAGTTTTGAACCTGCCAGCCCAGTGTATGTGGCTGGCGCCCTCGCCACTACAGGCGCAGAGCCTTTTTTTTTTTTTTTTTTTGAGACAGAATGTCATTATGTCGCCTGGGTAGAGTACCATGTGGCATCTCACAGCAACTTCCAACTCTTGGGCTTAAGCGATTCTCTTGCCTCCACCTCCAAAGTAGCTGGGATTACAGGTGCCCACCACAACACCTGGCTATTTTTCTGTTGCAGTTGTCATTGTTGCTTACCTGGCCCAGGCTGGGTTCAAACCTGCCAACCTCGGTGTATGTGGCTGGCTGGCGCCGTAAGCCCTGTCCTATGGGTGCTGCACCATGGATTCATTTTTTAAATTGCTATTAGTCTAATATTTCTATATCCTGCACTGTATTTATCCATGCTTCTACTTTTGACATCTGAGTTGTTTTCAGTTTTTCCCATTACCAACAGTGAGATAAAGAGAGTTGGGCGGCGCCTGTAGCTCAGCGAGTAGGGCGCCGACCCCATATACCGAGGGCTGCAGGTTCAAACCCGCCGAACTGCATCAAAAATTAGCTGGGTGCTGTGGTGGGTGCCTGTAGTCCCAGCTCCTTGGGAAGTTGAGGCAAGAGAATAGCTTAAGCCCAAGAGCTGGAGGTTGCTGTGAGCTGTGAAGACACAGCACTCTACCGAGGGCGACAGAATGAGACTCTGTCTCCACAAAAAAAAAAAAAAAGAGAGAGAGAGAGTTAAGAACTTTCTTGCACAAGTCTTACATAGGAGAGTTTCTTTACAGCAGGGTTTTTCCCCCCTCAGTACTTCTGACATTTTGGGCTATATATCTCCTTGTACAGGGGGGATAGCCTTTGCATTTTAGAATGTTTAGCAGCATCTCTGACCTCTACTCATCAGATACCAATGGAATCTTTCCAGTTATGGCAACCAAAAATGTCTCTTATCATATGTCCCTGTGCAGCAAAATCACAACTGATTGAGAACTGCTACTTCAGTTGTATGTATGTGAAAGTGGAACTGCTAAGTTGTTCTGACTTATGTTAAAGTCTTAAGATACTCTTACTGATACCATTTTAGGTGTTTTTTTGGTTTGTTTGTTTGTTACTGTGGCTTCTGGTGTGAGGGTCCTTGGCCTAGACCAGCACTGGTTCTGTACTAGTCGGGGACAGTAGAGAGAACATTGAGGTTTCAGTTTGAGAATGAGTTGGAGACTATTGTATAGATGCCTAAATCTTCAACCTCCCAACCAGCACTAGACCCCTGTCCTCAAACAGATTTTCTGGATTGGAGCAACTGTTTTTTAAGGTAGGGTAAATGAAGGTGAGAAAGGGAGCATGGGTTTTGGGGTGGGGGTGTTAATGTTCTGATAAATGCTTAGAATGTAGGGGGCCTTCAATAAATATTTTTTGAGTTAATCCTTAGTAGGAATGAAGATTGGGTTTTAAGGGAAAGGCAGTTGAGCTCTCTAATTCCTCTGCCCTTGAATTAAATCCTTGAGTTCAGCACTACTGTGGGGGTGGGGGGGGGCAGGGAAGGGGGTAGGAAAATTGTGGAATGAATCCGAAGTTTGAAATGTCACTCTAACATTCTTTTCTGGTAGGAATCAACAGTAGCCTTCCTTGAATAACTGACTTTTCCATTTGCTGCCTGGAGTTAACATTGTTTTCTGCTGGCGGAATCAGGGGCATGCCAGCACTGTAAGTGTTAATTTCCTGATCTTACTGATTTCTTGGTTGGGGTGGCGTGAGCAGGGATGAAAAGCTAGGCCTTGCTTTTCTTTTATGGCTCTTTCAGTTATTTAAAGTTATAGCCCATATGCCTCCTTGTTGAGTCTTCTTGCTATAGCTTTGTTTCCTGTTTCCCCTAGTACCTTTATAGTTCCCTCTTATTTTTTCACTCCCATACGCCATTCCCACCCACTGCCAGGGGGCTTGGATTCTGAACTGATGAGGTACCCTCCTCTGCAGAGCGGGATGAGTGGGTGCTCCGGCGGGGATGTGGTCATTGACGGCCAGTGAGGGCGAGAGTGCCACGGCCCACTTCTTCCTTGGAGCTGGAGATGAGGGGCTGGGCACCTGTGGAATAGGCATGAGGACAGAAGACAGTGACAGCGAGCTCCTTGAGGACGAGGAGGATGAAGTGGTAAGATTAGAGAAAATGATGTAACTTGGTGTGGGGACACCTATCTTAGAGAGTTGAAATTCCACTGGATGGAGCCACCTCTCTGTCCTTTCAAAATGTGTAGGCTCCCTGTCATAAACAGGCTCTACCTTTGGTTAGGGGAGGGGCAGTAGAGATTGGCTAGATTGCCTTTCTTTGAGACTGAAGTTAGGAGTCACTCTTTACCCCATAGGTCCGAAGTCCTGGAAAGAAACTCCATGCCCTGAGGAGATAAGACGGTGTTCTCTGGTGGGGTGATATAGCTGGGAAGTTCCTGAGTTTCTGATAGCATTTCCTCTCTGTAGCCTCCAGAACCTCAGATCATTGTTGGCATTTGTGCCATGACCAAAAAATCCAAGTCCAAGCCAATGACGCAAATCCTGGAGAGACTCTGCAGATTTGACTACCTGACTGTTATCATCCTGGGAGAAGATGTGATCCTTAACGAACCTGTGGAGAACTGGCCATCCTGCCACTGCCTCATCTCATTCCACTCCAAAGGTTGGGGTCTTCTGAGAAGGAAAACGGGAAGAAATGGTGGTGGGCATGCTGGATTGGGAAATGAGATTCTTACTGTGTTATTTCCTCCGTAAAGAGGCCTTCAGCTCCTCCTGACACACTAGAGAAAAATACAAAGGGGTTTTCTTTCCCTACAACTCGGAGAGGTTGCTGGGGTAATTTAAAGCCCATGTTCTAACCCAGTATTTTTCAACCTTTTTTATCTCACACTTAAATTATGTTGATCAAAAAAAAAAGTATAAAAAAAATATATGTACTGTGCTTTGAACTTCTTTAAAAAATAATGATCGGCTCGGCGCCTGTGGCTCAATGGGCTAAGGCATCAGCCATGTACACCTGAGCTGGCGGGTTCGGATCCAGCCCGGGCCCGCCAAACAACAATGACGGCTGCAACCAAAAAATGGCCAGGCACTGTGTTGGGCGCCTGTAGTCCCAGCTACTTGGGAGGCAGAGGCAGGAGACTCTCTGGAGCCCAGGAATTGGAGGTTGCTGTGAGCTGTGATGCCACAGCACTCTACCCAGGGTGACAGCTTGAGGCTCTGTCTCAAAAAAAAAAAAAAAAAATTAATGATCTTTAAAAATTTTCATGGTGCTCCTAGGATTCTCACATGGCATGCCAGTACAACTGTTGAAAATCATTGTTCTAACCTCAGGACAACGCTAAGACTTTTAGGCTCTCTAACAGAATTGGTTTCTGGAAGAGTCCTAAAATAATTTCTCTTTTAATTTTTCCTGATGAATATCCTACACTTGGGAAGTGGTACAAGAGGATAAGTGTTGGGTTGGATGGGGAGAAGAGCTCAGTGGCAACTGATAGCTTTAATATGTCTCTTTATCTCTCTGCTGTTTTCTCCTCTTTTTCATTGTCTTTCTTTGATCTCTTTATGTCTTTCTTCCATCCCAGGCTTTCCTCTAGACAAAGCTGTTGCTTACTCCAGGCTTCGAAACCCTTTTCTTATCAATGATTTGGCCATGCAGTATTACATCCAAGATAGGTATGGTTTTCTGGTTTTTGACCAGTGGGATGGGTGGGCAAGATCATGCCCACATAGGGAACCCACTCTGGGAGGGGCAGAGTCAAACAAGCCTGATTTTCATACCATACCCTATGAGTTCTGTGCCCTCTTATCTTTTAATCCCTGTGCAAATGAAATCCCCAGCCTCTCCCTTCAGTCACTGTGCCCCTGCCTTTCCTGGCTAATTTATTTGGGGGTGACAGGAGAGAGGTGTACCGGATCCTGCAAGAGGAAGGTATTGATCTGCCTCGATATGCTGTGCTCAATCGTGACCCAGCCCGGCCTGAGGGTGAGTTACCTGGCCTTGCCCAGTCCTGCCCTTCCTCCCTTTTGATGACTTAGCCTAGTTCTCTATACTCTCAGTGTTTCCTGTATACCACCTGTGTATGTGGGGCTTTGGTTATTGGATAATGGATAGAGTTAGAGCCATGGTGGGTCTTTGGATAGAACCTGGGACCTGTAGATATAGATGTTACCTATTTATATACCATATATAGATAATACAACATCTATTACTAACATATAGCCATAAAATTCTTTTGAGAGAATAGCATTTTGAAGGTTATGAAGAATAAATCCCAGGGAAATGGGAGTTGGAAATATTCTACAACCTTAGGCCTACAAATGGCTACACATTCACCTTTCAGAGTGCAATCTGATAGAAGGCGAAGACCAGGTAGAGGTCAATGGAGCTGTCTTTCCCAAGCCCTTTGTGGAGAAGCCAGTGAGTGCAGAGGATCACAATGTTTACATCTACTACCCCAGCTCAGCTGGAGGAGGAAGCCAGCGCCTCTTCCGTAAGGTGGGGGAGACATTTGAACACCTGGGGAGTCAGAGAGGTGGAAGGACAAGGATGAACTTATGGGGAAGGATACTAGAGAATTTGGGGACAGGATAGATAGTTGAGGCAACATTTTTTTCTTCCTTTTCTTCCTGAAGATTGGCAGCCGAAGCAGCGTCTACTCTCCTGAAAGCAGTGTCCGAAAAACAGGGTCATACATCTATGAGGAGTTTATGCCAACGGATGGCACAGATGTCAAGGTTATGGTGGATACAGGGATTTAATAGGTTACAAATGTCTGGGTGGGGATGGGGTGCTTGGGAAGCAGGTATAAGTGTATGGATGGGGTCCCAGAAAATAACATGTGAATGGAATTGGCTTTTGTGTTCAGGTGAAGGTAATAATTGGAGGATGCAGACATTCTTATCTTCACTATCAGAGTAAGGGCAAGGGTGGCAGAAAATGGCACAATGTTGGCAAATTACTTTTTAACAAGGACTAAATAATATAGTACTGGAGTATTAAGGAGAAAACTCCATAATGATACTTCAGTAGAGCTCAGTAAGAAAAATATCAGCCTCTTTTTTCTTAACACTCAATGTTTATTTTATTTTGTTTTATTGTTGTTTTACCCTGAAACTACTCTACAGACCTAGTGCTCATATTGTCTTCTCATATACAGGGTGAGCTGTGGGCATACTCAGTGATGCTATGTACCTGCAGGTATATACAGTGGGGCCAGATTATGCCCATGCTGAAGCTAGAAAATCTCCAGCTTTGGATGGGAAGGTTGAACGAGACAGTGAGGGGAAAGAGATTCGATATCCAGTCATGCTGACTGCCATGGAGAAGCTGGTGGCCAGGAAAGTCTGCGTGGCTTTTAAGGTAGAGGAATGCTCAGGGAGGGTTGTGGAATGGAGAGAGATAGGAGCAGGGCTCTGAGAAGAAAGAGTAACTGTTTTGTTCTCATTTTTCCTCTTTCCCCTGCAGCAAACAGTTTGTGGATTTGACCTTCTTCGTGCCAATGGTCACTCTTTTGTGTGTGATGTCAATGGCTTCAGTTTTGTCAAGAACTCCATGAAATACTACGATGACTGTGCCAAGATTCTGGGGTAAAAAGACATAGTGGTCTGGGCTGGGGAGAATGGACTGAGAGAATAGTGTTAGGAAGCTTTTGCTTTATTTTAAAAATTGTAAAAATTATTTAAAAGTGAAAAAGAAAAAAAGAAAAAGAGCTCTTCAGTCCCTTTGTCTTCGTAGCACTTCACTCCTCTGGAATAATTACTGTTAACAGTTTTAGGCCTAACAATTTGTTTTCTTCTGCCACATCCTAACAAACTATATTTACTTTACTAAATGTGACCATGCTATAATACTGTTTAGCAACTTATCTTTAAAAAAAATTCATCATGTAATCATGTTTAAACCATTTGAAAATAAAAGGCACAATGACTATGGTAAGCATCCATGTATTTACCACCTAGCTTGAGAAATAAAATATTACAGATATAGTTAAGCCCCCATAGATTCTTCCCTGGTTACAGCCTTTCCCCACCCCCTGGAACCACAGTCTTTAATTTGGTGTTTGTCATTTCCATGCATTTCTTTATATTTGTATTACATATATGGGGGTCTTTGTATGTTTTAGAGTTTATATTAATGTATTCTTCTGTAGCTTGCTTGTTTTCATGAGCTTCCTTCGCATGTGTAGTTGTGGCTTGTTCATTTCACACAGCTTCTTTGTGTTTCTCCTCCTAGTAATACCATAATGCGGGAACTTGCCCCACAGTTCCAGATCCCCTGGTCCATCCCCACAGAGGCTGAGGACATTCCGATTGTCCCTACCACATCTGGCACTATGTAAGCAAAAGGGAAAAATCTGGAGTAATCCCATTAAGAGCCATGAGATTTTTTTCTTTTAGAGACAGACTCACTTTATTGTCCTCAGTAGAGTGCTGTGGCATCACAGCTCACAGCAACCTCCAACTCCTGGGCTTAGGCGATTCTCTTGCCTCAGCCTCCCAAGTAGCTGGGACTACAGGTACCCTCCTCCCCTACAACACCCAGCTATTTTTTTGTTGCAGTTTGGCCAGGGCTGGGCTTGAACCCATCACCCTTGGTACGTGGGGCCGGTACCCTTCCGACTGAGCCACGGGTGCCGCCCAAGACCCATGAGATTTCTTAAGACCAGCGGTTACTTCTTAGCCCTTCATGATCTGACTGGTGGAGCCTCGTGAGCCTTTTTTAGGCAGTCTCCTTAACTCCACCTTGGTTCCTCCTCTCAGATCCCTTTCCTTCTGTTTCTTGACACATCAAGTAGGATGTGATAATGGGAGGTAGGGTGAGGGTGGGAAAAGGGGGAGGACAGGCTCTGATAACATTTCTAATCTCAGGATGGAACTTCGTTGTGTCATTGCAATTATCCGTCATGGGGATCGTACTCCTAAGCAGAAGATGAAGATGGAGGTGACACACCCAAGGTAGGAAGAGTCACCTGATTCTTTTTTTGGGGGTGGGGGGAACAGAGTCTTCTTATGTCACCCTCAGTAGAGTGCTGTGGCATCACAGCTTACAGCAACCTGAAATACTTGGGCTTGAGTGAATCTCCTGCCTCAGCCTTCCGAGTAGCTGGGACTACAGGCGCCTGGTTATTTTTTTGTTGTGTGTGCCATTGTAGTTTGGCGGGCCGAGGCTGAGTTCGAACCCCCAGCTCCGGTGTATGTGGCTGGCGCACTAGACGCTGAGCTACAGGTGCCAAGCCAAGCCACCTGATTAAGACAAGTAGGTTTTTGTGAGAGAGAGTAGGTGGGGGGGAGCAGCACCCAGGGGCTTTGTCTGTCTCACCCTACACTGAAGCTTATGCTTACTTCTTCAGGTTTTTTACTCTATTTGAAAAACACGGTGGCTACAAGACAGGGAAATTAAAACTCAAGCGACCTGAGCAGCTCCAGGTAAGGTAGTGAATCCAGCCAGGAGGAGCAGTGCTGAGAAAGATAGAAGGTATGGGATTGGTCTTGATGGCAGACTAGGGTGAAAAGGTAATTGGCCCAGCCTTGGCCTCCTGCATCAATACCCTGTTATTTCCTCTAGGAAGTACTGGACATCACAAGGCTATTGTTGGCTGAACTGGAGAAAGAACCGGGTGGTGAGATCGAGGAGAAGACTGGGAAGCTAGAGCAGCTGAAGTCTGTTTTGGAGATGTGAGAAAGGGGATGGCAAAAGGGAGTCAATAACAGTGAGAATTGGGGTGCTGAGACAGAAAGTAAACTGTGAGTTTGCCCCACAGGTATGGTCACTTCTCAGGTATCAACCGGAAGGTGCAATTGACTTACTACCCTCATGGAGTAAAAGCTTCTAATGAGGGGCAAGGTAAGATAGAATCCCCTTCCCATTACCACTCAGATCTCTTGTTCTCTTTTTTTTCTTTTTGTCCATTCCCTTTGCCCCACCAGATCTCTTATTCTTGAGCCTATAGATGGCTTCTATGTTATTCAAAATTACCCTTCTGGTCTCCTTGGATTCCCTCAGATCCACAGAGGCAGACCCCGGCCCCATCTCTATTGCTGGTACTGAAGTGGGGTGGAGAACTGACTCCTGCTGGCCGTGTTCAGGCTGAGGAGCTGGGACGAGCTTTTCGCTGCATGTACCCTGGAGGACAGGGTGAGTGTCTTAGGGGGTACATATGTAACAGGGCTGGGATAAAATAGTTAGAGAATAAGTTGGGGGAAATCAGGGGACATAGGTGGTAGGGAAAGTAGGGGAAATGAATACTTTTTCTTCCATATGAGTATTTATAGCCGTCCATTCCTGGTACTCCCCTTGGCTTCCAGGTGACTATGCTGGCTTCCCTGGTTGTGGGCTGCTTCGTCTCCATAGCACTTTCCGCCATGATCTCAAGATCTATGCCTCTGATGAGGGCCGTGTCCAGATGACTGCTGCTGCCTTTGCCAAGGTGCATACTATAGTTCTTCCACAGTCCCGGCTACCATTACATAGAGAAGTAGATTTTGGAAATTTCAGAAAAGTTTCTACTTGTGTCTGACCTCATTCTGTACTGCTGAGAATGACCTGAGAGTAATTAGTAGGAGATGGCCCCTTGACCTCTGCCTCAGGTCTTCAAGCCAGCTCCCATGTGATCCTTGGGACCATCTAGGCCTAGGGGGACTGGTCTGGAAGGGAAACTAACAGACCTTGTGCTTCCACTCCAGGGCCTTCTGGCTCTAGAAGGGGAGCTGACACCCATTTTGGTACAAATGGTGAAGAGTGCTAACATGAACGGGCTCCTGGACAGTGACGGTGATTCTCTGAGCAGTTGCCAGCACCGAGTGAAGGCTCGGCTGCACCATATTTTGCAGCAGGATGCACCCTTTGGCCCTGAGGACTATGATCAGGTCAGGCTCTCCCTATCTCTGTGCCCATAATACCCTGGACCCCAAATTCCTACAATTCTAAATAATAATAATAAGCAATAATGATAGTATTTACTACATGCCAGGCACTGTTTTAGTTGTTTTATATAAGTGGTTCTCAACCTTCCTAATGCTGCGGCCCTTTACTACAGTTCCTGTGGGTTGTGACCCACAGGTTGAGAACTGCTGTTTTACACAATCCTTACAGCCACTCTTTGAGATAAGTACAGGTCCCAATCTCATATCCACAATTTCAAAATTAAAAATATTTTTATATTGGGTGGTGCCTGTGGCTCAGTGGGTAGGGCGCTGGCCCCATATACCAAGCGTGGTGGGTTCAAACCCGGCCCTGGCCAAACTGCAAGAAAAAAATAGCTGGGGCTCGGCGCCTGTGGCTCAAGTGGCTAAAGCACCAGCCACATACACCTGAGCTGCGGGTTCAAATCCAGCCCGGGCCCACCAAACAACAATGGTGGCTGTAACCAAAAAATGGCCAGGTGTTGTGGCGGGCACCTGTGGTTCCAGCTACTTGGGAGGCGGAGGCAAGAGACTTGCTTGAGCCCAGGAATTGGAGGTTGCCGTGAGCTGTGATGCCATGGAACTCTATCCAGGGTGACAGCTTGAGGCTCTGTCTCAAAAAAAAAAAAAGCTATAAATTAGCTTCATAGTAGGGCTGAGTACATTGGATACTTTTTCTTCCATTCTTTTTTGTTTGTTTGTTTATTAAATCATAGCTACGTACATTAGTACAATCAAGGGGTACAATGTGCTGGTTTC
>CAUYON010141324.1:0-22872 GCA_963573935.1 Arctocebus calabarensis
ACCTATAGTCCCAGCTACTTGGGAGGCAGAGGCAAGAGACTCGCTTGAGCCCAGGAATTGGAGGTTGCTGTGAGCTGTGATGCCACAGCACTCTATCCAGGGTGACAGCTTGAGGCTCTGTCTAAAAAAAAAAAAAGAAAATTTTGACATCTTTTTAAAAGAACACTAGAAAAATATACAGTAGCTGGCCGGGTATAACTCTTACCTGTAATCCTAGCACTCTGGGAGGCTGAGATGGGTGGATCTCCTGAAGTAAGGAGTTCAAGATCAGCCTGAGCAAGAATGAGACACCGTTTCTACTAAAAATAGAAAAAAACAGCTGGGTATCATGGTAGGAGCCTACATTCCCAGCTACTTGGAAGGCTGAGACAAGAGGACTGCTTGAGACCAAGAGTTTGAGATTGCTGTGAGCTATGATGCCACAAGCACTCTATCCAGGGTAACACAGTGAGACTCTGTCTCCAAAAAAAAAAAAAAAAACCAGAATGACTACTGTAGGCCAGACACAGTGCCTCAAGCCTATAATCCTAGAACTCTGGGAGGCTGAGGTAGGAAGATCCCTTGAGCTTAGGTGTTCACGGACGAGCCTGAACAAGAGGGAAACCCTGTCTATACTAAAAATAGAAAAATTAGCCAGGTATTATAGTAGGCGCCTGTAGTCCCAGCTACTTGAGAGGCTGAGGCAAGAGGATCATTTGAAGCCAGAAGTTTGAGGTTGCTATGAGCTAGGCTAATGCCATGGCACTGTAGCCTGGAACAACAGAGTAAGACTCTGTCTCAAAAAAAAAAAAAAAAAAAGAAAAAGAAAAGAAAAATCACCAATCACTTAAACCCTAAAATCACTGAATACATGATTTCTAAGTTTTCTTAAAAAAATTCTAAATAAATAAATTTCTAAATAAACCCTATTTATTTTGTAAATAAAAAATAACAACAATGGCCAGCCACGATGGCTCACGCCTATAATCCTAGCACTTTGGGAGGCCAAGATGGGCAGACTGCTTGAGCTCAGGAGTTCAAGACCAGCCTGAGCAAGAGCAAGAGCCTATCTCCAAAAATAGCCAAGCACTTGTAGTCTCAGTTATTCAGGAGGCGAGGCAAGAGAATCATTTAAGCCAGGTGTTTGAGGTTGCTGTGAGGTATGACACCATGGCACTTTACCAAGGGAAACATAGTGAGATTCTGTCTCAAAAATAATAATAATAATGATAATGAATTTGAGAATGCGTATGTGAGCAGCACAGAGCACTAATTAAGAAAACAGACTCCAGAGCCATCCAGCCTGCCTTGACTGGGATCCTAACTCTGCTACTTACGTATGACCTTGGGAATCCTTCAGGCCATCTAATTTGTTGACTCATTTCAAAGTATACTTCAGAAATCAATACATTTCCTCCTAAATACCTCAGCACCCTTATTAATTTCTAAATAAGTTCTGCTTGGGAACTAACGCCCTAGGAATAAAGCCTTTGGTACCCATGCTGTGATGCTACAACTTCTATGATGTGTATAACACATACCTGCTTCAATCCTTCTAAGTAAAATGGCTAAACCAGGGACAACTGTAACACATCAGATAGCCTGAAGTACCTGGCAATAGGACACCTGTGGCTCAACCGGTTAAAGTGCCAGCCACACACCCGAGCTGGTGGGTTTGAATCCAGCCCAGGCCCGCCAAACAATGACGGATACAGCCAAAAAATAGCCAGGCGTTGGGGTGGGTGCCTATAGTCCCAGCTACTTGGGAGGCAGAAGAAGGAGAATCGCTTAAGTCCAGGGTTTGGAGGTTGCTGTGAGCTGTGATGCCACAGCATCTACCAGCTTGAGGCTTTGTCTCAAAAACAAAAAAAAAAAAAAAAAAATACAGGCTTGGTGCCTGTAGCTCAAGTGGCTAAGGCGCCAGCCACATACATCTGAGCTGGTGGGTTCGAATCCAGCCCAGGCCTGCCAAACAACAATGACAACTATAACCAAAAAATAGCCAGGCGTTATGACAGGCACCTGTAGTCCCAGCTATTTGGGAGGCTGAGGCAAGAGAATCACTTAAGCCCAAGAGTTGCAGGTTGCTGTGAGCTATGATGCCACGACACTCTACCCAGCTTGAGGCTGTCTCAAAAAAAATAAAAAGAATACAGCTTTGAAGGCAAATGCCTAATATATATTCTAGACTGATGCTTCTCAGCAAGTGATCCTACATTTTAATATCTTTGTTTCCTCATCTATAAAAGGAGGTACCATAACCATACTTCACACAGGACTGCTGGGAGGATTAAATGAAATATGTAAAACAGGCTGGGTGTGGTGGCTCAGGACAGTAATCCCAGCATCCTGAGAGGCCAAGGTGGTAAACCGCTTGAGCTCAAGACTTTGAGACCAGCCTGAGTAAGAGCAAAACCCCATCTCTAAAAAACAGCTTGGCATTGTGGCGGGCACCTGTAGTCCCAGCTACTTGGGATGCTGAAGCAAGAAGACCACTTGAGCCTAAGGAGTTTGAGGTTGCTGTGAGCTGCGATGACGCCATAGCATTCTACTGAAGATGACAAAGAGTGTCTCCAAAAAACAAAATTTAAACACTTTGAAGCTTGACACATAGCACTCAATGTTATCTAATATTAGTAATATTAGTAACTAATACTACTATCTATAATTATCAATCGTGTGTTTAATATATAAGGTCCTATGAGTAGACATGATAAAAAATCCTGTGAGGGTGATAGAGAAGGATGTAGTTCAACATACAGGATCATGACTATGGGTTTGTTTAGGATTTGAAAGGGAGGTGGTATGTGCAACCATCAAACCTCTAGGATGGGACAATGCAAGTAAAACTCTACCTAGACCCCCCTGCTGTTTCTGCTTTTCGACTTCTAACTATATTAGGTATAATTACTTCACTTCGTGCCTTTATTTGCTCCTTTGATTTTTGTGACCCTACTACACAGACAGTTCCTGACTTAGTATGTCTTGACTTACCATTTTTCATCTTAACCATGGTACAGAAAACCATGTGCATTCAGCAGAAACTGCACTTCGGGTACCCATACAGCCATTCTGTTTTTCACTTTCACTACAATAGTCAATAAATCACATTGAGATACCCAACACGTTTTTATAAAATAGGCTTGCCATTAATTATTTTGCCCACCTGCAGGACAATGTGTTACAAGCATGTTTAAGGTATGTTCAAAAAAAGCAATGATGAGCCTCGGCCCCTGTGGCTAAACGGGCTAAGGCGCCAGCCACGTACACCTGAGCTGGCGGGTTCGAATCCAGCCCGGCCCGCCAAACGACAATGAGGGCTGCAACCAAAAAATGGCCGGGCGTTGTGGCGGGCCCCTGTAATCCCAGCTACTTGGGAGACGGAGGCAGGAAACTGGCTTGAGCCCAGGAATTGGAGGTTGCTGTGAGCTGTGATGCTACAGCACTCTACCCAGGGTGACAGCTTGAGGCTCTGTCTCAAAAAAAAAAAAAAAAAGGCAACGATAGGTGTTCTAAGTGCATTTGTGTGTGTGTGTATAGAGACAGAGTCTCACTCTATCGCCCTCGGTAGAGCGCCGTGAAGTCACAGCTCACAGCAACCTCCTTCTTGTGCTTAAGCGATTCTCTTGCCTCAGCCTCCCAAGTGGCTGGGACCACAGGTGTCTAAGCGCATTTTTGACCAGGTAGTTTCAACTTAGGACAGGTTTATGGGGAGGTAACTTCCCTCATAAATCAAGGAGCATTTGTACCAGCTTAGAAAATCTTCCGCAAATTATTAATTACAAGGTTAATAAGAGGCAGGAGGGAATCCTGACCCGTAAAGCGGTAAACTCCCTAAAGATGGCACTTGTTCTTACACATCTTTTGCACTGACACCCGCAGGGCCCTGGTGAAGCCTTCCTCTCCTGGCCTTCACAGTGCAGGACAGCGAAGACACCCAAACGCCACAGGAGCCCGGAAGCACCGACCAAAGAAAGGACGCCCAGGCGCCACTGCCCGGAGCGACCTCTCTGGGGCCTTCCCACGCAAACACACCCCACCACCAGCACCACCCGCCCTTCGCTCCAGATCACCCCGGTAGCCCCCAAGCTCCAGACTTGGGGGCGCCCTTCGCGCTTCAGATCCAAGCTCCAGACTCGCGGGAGGCGGTCGTGGTCGCTCCCACCACCTCCCCCCTCCCTTGGAGGCCTGTTCCAGCTCCACTCCCGACTCTGACAAGCCTACAAGCCGTCCTCCCGAGCATTCCCCTCCACGAACACACCCGCGAAAATGTGACAGAAATCGCCGGTCCAGAGAAGAAAAACCGCGAGCGGACACAGAATCCCTCTCCGGCTCGGAAGCTCAAGACTCCCGCCTCCACGCAGCCAATGGAGGACGAGTGTGCCGCGCGTGCGCCCTATCACTCTAGCCCGACTCTGATTGGACGCCCTTACAATATTACTGCGCATGTGCCTTAGTGTTTCCCGGGAGAGGCTTCCAAATTTGACGCTGGATTACAGTAAAGACTGGTTGGTTTTCGGCGGCGCCGGTGGCTCAAAGAGATAGGTTGCCGACCCCCTATACCGGAGGTGGCCGGCCAAAAACTGCAAAAAAAAAAAAAAAAAGACTGGTTGGTGTTGCGTACCTGTGATTTTCCAACTACCTAGATGGCTGAGGCGGCAGGGTCACTTGAGCCTAGTTCGAGGCCAGCTTGGCAACATAACGAGACTCTGCGTCTAAAGAAAACTTTTTTCTTTGTAGAGACTGAGTCTCACTTTATCGCCCTCGGTACAGTGCCGTGGCATCACCCAGCTCACGGCAACCTCCAACTCCTGGACTTAGACGATTCTCTTGCCTCAGCCTCGCGGGTAGCTGGGACTACAGGCGCCCACCACAATGTCCGGCTATTTTTCTGTTTTGCAATTCGGCCGAGGCCGGGTTTGAACCCGCCACCTTCGGTATATGGGGCCGGCGCCCTACTCGATGAGCACAGGCACCGTACAAAAGAAAACATTTTTAAAATTATTTTGGTACCTACAGTCAGACGCTGATGTAAATGCTGAGACTACAGACCTCACCATTTACATGAACAACCAATACATGGGTTATTACTAGGTATGTGCACATAATTAAAATATGTGAATTACACAAGTGCACGTTATTCTTTTATTCATTATTTTAAAAAAATTGATTTAATGTTGTCTGTAAAGATACTGTAGAAACTCCATAGTTGACCTCCTTCCTACATTGACCACCTGCTTAAATTGACCTAATTTTCATAGACTGGCGCTCATCACATGCACGTGTCAGTACAGTAGGCCTAGTTTCTTATGGTGACTACCTCTATAATTTTGACCAGTTTGTTACAATCTTTTGGGTGGTCAAACTTACAGAGGTTCTACATACTTTTAAGACCCTGTGTTAGATTCTGGGAATTTAAAAATAAATGATTATTGGACTCTTAAAAAGGGGGAGCCTCCTCTGGAATTGGAAAAGCATTTAAGGATTTTAAGCAGAGATGTGACATTCAATGGGTATTTACTGACCACGTTCAAAGAGCTAGGCCTTGACAGTCTGCAGGGAGAACTCTTCCTCTACTGAAAGGAATGTACATACATACAGTCATCTAAAAGAGTAATTTGAGGGCGGCTCCTGTGGCTCATCCAGTAGGGCGCCAGCCCCATATACCGAAGGTGGCAGGTTCAAACCTGGCCTCAGTCGAACTGCAAAACAGAAAAATAGCCGGGCGTTGTGAAGAGCGCCTATAGTCCCAGTTACTGCAGAGGCTGAGACAAGAGAATCGCCTAAGCCCAGGAGTTGGAGGTTGCTGTGATGTTGTGTGACACCATGGCACTCTACAGAGGGCGATAAAGTGAGACTCCATCTCTACAAAAAAATAAAAGAGTAATTTGACAGTATTTAGTAAAAAGGAAAAATGTGCTTAAGGAGTTTTTATCCAGGGGACTTTTTCTGGTCATAAATAGGCAACTCATAGTTTGGGTTGAGCTACTGGAGGCTACCAAAGGCCAGAGTTACAAGATGTGGAAGCCTGCCAAACTTGGGCACTCTAGTAAACCACACTACCCCTTTCTTCAGGCAAGGACACAGAGTAAGGGTGACCAAGAAACAAAACAGCTCTCAGGATGTCTGCAACCTACCTTAAATGTGGGAAGTTCGAAAAATCTTACACAAATTTGGCTAAAGTGGCCTAGGACAGTCTTCTTCCAAATTTGCACCTGATTTCCTTCCTCACTTTACCCAAATCATTACTTATGTGTCACCTGTCAGGGAGGTCTTATGTAACTGCTTTTTACTCTATTGTCTCATACTCTGTCTTCATTACCCAGCTTCACAGTGTTTCATAACACTTGCCACACCCTAACAGACATTTATTTTCTTTCTTTTCCTCTCAGAATACAACTACATCAGGACAGGCTCTTTGCTTTATCCTCTTCTGTACCCAAATATCTAGTACATTATCAGTCTCATAGAATGCACTCAGTAAGTACTTGTTGAATAAAGAGTTGTGTGAGAAGGCTTGCCACAACGGCTCAGGCCTGTAATCATAGCACTTTGGGAGGCTGAGACAAGTGGATTGCTTGAGTTGGACACCAGCCTGAGTAAGAGTAAGACCCCATCTCTACGAGAAATAGAAAAACTAGATGGGCATTGTGGCAGGTGCCTGTAGTCCCAACTACTGAGGAAGCTAAGGCAAGAGGATCGCTTGACCCCAAGAGTTTGAGGTTCCTGTGAGCTATGAAGAGACCATGGCACTCTACCTAGGGCAAAAGAGTGAGAATTTGCTCCCCCCCAAAAAAAGAGTTGTGTGAAAATCAATAAGGCTTAACAACTGCTCCTTAGTAGAGTAAGAGGACTAGCATTCAAGTTCACACACCAGGATCAGCACAGAATCTTCTGTTCAGACAGATGTCTGAGCTCCACTTAACAGTTTTGGATACTGTAGTGCTAGAAGAACTTATAGAACTCAGAAAAGCTGTTATATACACAAGTAAAATTTACTAAGGTAAAAGAATACATATTAAAATTGGCAAAGATCAAAGGCACATAGAGCAGAGAGTATGAGAGATGAGTTATGAGCTTCCAGTTGTCCACTCTCAGCAGAGCTGTACAAACAAGCACTCAATTCTTCCAATCACAGTACATAACAACACACACGAAGTATTGCCAACCAGGGAAACACAACTGAACCTTGGTGCAAAGAATTTTTATTGGAAGCTGGTCCATAATGCAACTACATGGCTGATCTTAGTTATGCAGTCTTCTCCAGAGGTCAGAGTGATACAGTGCGACTCTAGGCTGGCACCATAAATCACGCTGTTAGCCTGAGCTTCATGCCATGGCCCACAGTGTCAGGCAACATATTCCAAGGGCTTGAAATGAAAATCAAAACTACTTTGAGATATCATCTATAGTAAGATTAGCCCACATCACAAAATCCCCAAACCAGAGATGTTGGCATGGATGTGGAGAAAACGAAACACTTCTACACTGCTGGTGGGAACGCAAACTAATATGTTCTTTTTGGAAAGATGTTTGGACAACACTTAGGGATCTAAAAATTGATCTGCCATTGGATCCTACAATTCCTCTACTAGGTATATATCCAGAAAACCAAAAATCACATTATACAAAGATATTTGTACCAGAATGTTTATTGTAGCCCAATTCATAATTGCTAAGTCATGGAAGAAGCCCAAGTGCCCATCGACCCATGAATGGATTAATACATTGTGGTATATGTACACCATGGAATAGTATGCAGCCTTATAGAAAGATGAAGACTTTACCATTCATGTTTACATGGATGGAGCTGGAACATATTCTTTTTTTTGTTTGTTTGAGACAGAGCCTCATCAAGCTGTCACCCTGGATAGAGTGCCGTGGCAACACAGCTCACAGCAACCTCCAATTCCTGGACTCAAGTGAGTCTCCTGCCTCTACCTCCCAAGTAGCTGGGACTACAGGCACCCGCCACAATGCCCGGCCATTTTTTGGTTGCAGCCGTCATTGTTGTTTGGTGGGCCCGGGTTGGATTCGAACCCGCCAGCTCAGGTGTACGTGACTGGCGCCTTAGCCCGTTGAGCCACAGGCACCAAGCCAGGAAGATATTCTTCTCAGCAATGTATCTCAAGAATGGAAGAAAAAGTATCCAATGTACACAGCCTGACTATGAAACCAATTTATAGCTTTCATATGAAAGCTATAACCCAGGCTCGGCGTCTGTGGCTCAGCAGGCTAAGGCGCCAGCCACGTACACCTGAGCTGGCGGGTTCGAATCCAGCCCGGGCCTGCCAAACAACAATGACGGCTGTAACCAAAAAATGGCCGGGCATTGTGGCGGGTGCCTGTAGTCCCAGCTACTTGGGAGGCGGAGGCAGGAGACTCGCTGAGCCCAGGAATTGGAAGTTGCTGTGAGCTGTGATGCCACAGCACTCTACCCAGTGTGATAGCTTGAGGCTCTATCTCAAAAAAAAAAAAAGAAAGAAAAGAAAGCTATAACCCAATTATAGCCCAAGAAGAATGGGGAAAGGAGAGAGGGGGAGGATGGGTGGAGGGAGGGTAATTGATGGGACCACACCTATGGTGCATCTTACAAGGGTACATGTGACATTTCCTAAGTGTAGAATATAAATGTCTTAACACAATAATTAAGAAAATGCCATGAAGGCTATGTCAACCAGGTTGATGCAAATATTTCAACTGTACATATTTTTTTCTTTTTTTTTCAAACTGTATATAAAACCAGCATATTGTAATTGAAATCAGACCTCTATGCCAGCTGGTTTCTTTGGTTCTCAATAATAAATGTTGGGTTTGGTAATTTAAAAAAAAAAAAACAGCATATTGTACCCCATGATTGCATTAATGTACACAGTTATGATTTAATTAAAAAATATATTCCAAGGGTTAAAAGGAACTGGTGCCTCCCATTCCAGAGACTATTAGGAAATCATGCTCATAATACTCTACTCTGCCTCACTCACCTGCGTATGGTTCAGGATGCAACTGAGTACATGTAATGCAAGTGTTCTGATTCAGACAGAAGCAGAGTGTAACTTAGGCACTAAGAGCAAGTGTAACATGTTTTATTCAGTTCATGGCGCCGGAGAGCTACATACCAGATCCACACAAGTGGAATGTCCTGTACCCCTTTATATCCAGGGGAAATAATAGAGGCATGGTGCCAAGCAGCAGTTATGTAATGATGACATCACTGTGTATAGTTATGACTATCTAGGAAAAATGGCAGCACGGTGGTTGAGAAAGCCCAGACAATTTTTGTCTGGCCCTACAGTGCACCAGCCATAGAGTTCAGCACATCAAAATGAGGAGAGCACTGCACTGAGTCAGGAAATGGCTCATCTGACACTGAACTCCATGACTTTTTGCTAAGGTAACTAACTTACAGGAGTCTCAGTTTTCTTACCAATCACGTCTGGCTGTGTTTATGTCATAGTGATTCAGATTTAATGAGGAAAAGTTATAAAAAGGAAATCCAAGCTAATGATGATATTTCACCAAAGTGATTCCATAATTGGCTTTTGTGTGAAACAGGCTGGGATTCCATGTAACCCCTCAGCCTTTTCCAAAAAAGTGCCTCACCCTTCAAAGATGGGGTTAAAATGCCTTCTTATCTTGCAAACCTACATGCTTACTACTTTTTCTGGCATATTTACTTATGTACAGATGTCACAGAGTGACACTATAAAGTGACTAGCACAATTGTAGCATGAACAGGCTCTCAGTAAACGTTACTTCTTTTTCTCCACCATCAGTTTATCCTCTTTTCTGCCTTGCAAAAGGTATAAATCTCTGTATCCTGTGCCAAAGTTTACACTTTGAAGGAGCGTTATATTTAGCTTTTAAAATAATAATGAATTTGGGCAGCGCCTGTGGCTCAGCGAGTAGGGCACCGGCCCCATATACCAAAGGTGGCGGGTTCAAACCCAGCCTCGGAGAACTGCAAAACAAATATAGCCAGGCGTTGTAACGGGCGCTTGTAGTCCCAGCTACTCAGGAGGCTGAGGCAAGAGAATTGCCTAAGCCCAGGAGTTGAAGGTTGCAGTGAGCTGGGTGATGCCACAGCACTACACGGAGGGTGATAAACTGAGACTTTGTCTCTACCAAAAAAAAAAAAATGAATTTACTGGAGGTGAAAATTATCAACAATGTTACTGAGAACTATTGAGGACTATGTCATTTTGTTAAGTACTTCAAGCTATATTCATTTATAAGGCAAAACTTAGGAATTGTTATACAAATTTATTTTTATAAAAGTGTTCATGTTGTCAAAATCACAAGGGGATTTGCCTAGGTCTACATACTCATTGCAAAAAATCCAACTTTTTTTGTTTCTGAGACAGAGTCTCTTTTTTGTCACCCTTGGTAGACTGCTATGATGTCATAGCTCACAGCTAACCTCCAACTCTCTTGGGCTTAAGCGATTCTCTTGCCTTAGCCTCCCAAGTCCCTTCTTAGCTGGGACTACAGCCAAGAAGTTCAGCTATTTTTGGAGGCAGGGTCTTGCTCTGGCTCAGGCTGGTCTCAAACCTGTGAGCTCAGGCAATTCACCTGCCTCCAGCCTCCCAGAGTGCTAGGATTACAGGCATGAGCCACTATGTCTGGCCAAAGATCCAACTATTGAGAAAAAGAGGATTGCCAAGAAAGAAAGGAAATTTCTTTAATACAACAGACATCTTGTTGGGAAAAGGAAAGAAGCTGTCTCAAATCCATCTCCCCAACTAGACTAATGGAGCTCATGGGCATTTTAAGGCCGTGATGGGTACCTAAGGGCAGGTTCAAGACAGTAAATCTTGACATCAGGAAGTCTGCCCTTGGCCTTCAGAATCACAACCCTTTTATCTGGCAGAAAATCCATTATCTCTACAAAACAACTCAGAAGGTCAAGTGGTTAGTTAAGGGAAAGGATTATATAAAACATGTAGGAAATCAGGATATCAATCTGGCCACTTCCTGCTGAATTGAGACATATTTGGAGCATGAGGAATGTTTTAGAACATATCGTTGAGCTGCCACCCTGTCTTCTCCAAGGTAGCAAAGTATATCAAAAGAAGTACCATGTCGGCTCGGTGTCTGTGGCTCAATGGGCTAAGGCGCCAGCCACATACACCTGAGCTGGTGGGTTTGAATCCAGTCTAGGCCTGGCAAACAACAATGACGGCTGCAACCAAAAATGGCCAGGCGTTGTGGAGGGCGCCTGTAGTCCTAGCTACTTGGGAGGCGGAGGCAAGAGACTCACTTGAGCCCAGGAGTTAGAGGTTGCTGTGAGCTGTGATGCCATAGCACTCTACCCAGGGTGACAGCTTGAGGCTCTGTCTCAAAAAAAAAAAAGAAGTACCATGTCCCTGTGAGATCCTTGCTGGGAAATAATGATCTAGGGTCTCCCAAACAGAATTATGACTCAAAATTCTCCTAGTCATTCATGAAGTTTTAGGAGCAAGTTTAATAAGCAATTTTTGACCTGTTATAGACTGAAAAGTGGGAGGTAAGGATTTCCAATAAACATCTTCCATTGTCCAGCTGTTTTGACAATCATTGGCCCAAAGGTTTTTTTCCCATTGACCCCATAGACAAAAAGATGATAGTCAGAGGGTGCACCAATAGTACCTGCTCCTGTTTGCCTGCTTCTCTGGGAACTGTCCCAGACCTTGGGGAAATATCATGTGCTGATTCATAATTATGTAAATAGGGTTCCTCTGTCTGTCTAACTAGAGGTAGGGAATTAAGGGGGCAGAGACTGCTATTACATCCTCTCTCCACTCTGAGAGGAGGTTCCAATTTCCAAGAAATAATTCAAATTCCAAGAATTTGACAGTGAGAAAACGCCTCCAGTTTTCACTATATCTTCTGTCAGCCAACAAATTTAATGCAATTACAGCATGTTGTCTTGATTCAGCTTCAGTCTCACTGGCTATCAGGATACCATCTACACACTGTAAAATCATTCTGTTGCCTAAAGCTAGTCCCCTCAAATCTCTGGCCTTGTTCTAGAGTTGGTTGGGTAATTCTTAAGCCCTCGAGGAAGGACAGTCTAGCAGTACTGGCATATGGTTTTAGACTTTCAGTCTCCCCACTCATAATTGTTCTTGGGATTCAGGAGCAAGAGGAAGGCCAAAGAAAGCACCGTTTAAATATATTGCTTAAAACCAAGCAAAATTTCTCTAGATAAATTGGTGAGGAGATGAATATCCCCATTATTTGATTTATTATTATTATGAGTACACAATAGTTGTATATCTTTATGGCGTACATACGATGTTCTGATACAAGGCCACAACGTAAATTAGCCCAATCAGGGCAACTGGGGTATTCATCATCTCAAGCATTTAACATTTCTTTGTATTAGGAACATTCCAATTCCACCCTTTCAGTTACTTTAAAGAGTTCCCTGGGCTTAAAGGAGTAGGGTGCCAGCCCCATATACCAGAGGTGATGGGTTCAAACCCGGCCCTGGCCAAAAACTGCAAAAAAAAAAAGTTCCCTAACTTGTTGTTGATTATAGTCTCTTTATTGTACTATCATTATTGTTCATTCTATTTTTGCACCCATTAACCATCCACATTCAACCATCCACTCCTGCTCCCCACTACCCACCCCAACCTCTAGTAACCATTATTCTACTGTCTCCATGAGATCAATTGTTTGTAATATCTGGCTCCCACACAGGCATGAGAACATGTGAAATTTGGGTTTTGTTCTTTTTTTTTTTTTTTTTTGTAGAGACAGAGTCTCACTGTATTGCCCTGGGTAGAGTGCCTTTGCGTCAAACAGCTCACAGCAACCTCCTGTTTCTGGGCTTGGGCAATTCTCTTTCCTCAGCCTCCAAAGTAGCTGGGACAACAAGCACCTGCCACAATGCCCGGCTATTTTTTTGTTGCAGTTCAGCCGGGGCCGGGTTTGAACCCGCCACCCTCAGTATATGGGGCCGGCACCCTACTCACCGAGCCACAGGCTCTGCCCTTCTTTTTTTATTTTTTGAGATAAGAGTCTCACTATGTCACTCTCAGTAGGGTGCCGTGGCATCACAGCTCACAGCAATCTTAATCGATTCTTTTGCCTCAGCCTCCCAAGTAGCTGGGACTACAGGCACCTGCCACACGTCCAGCTCTTTTTTCTTGCAGTTGTTATTGTTGTTTAGCAGGCCCAGGTCAGGTTCAAACCCTCCAGCCTCATTGTATGTGGCTGGCACTGTAACCACTGTGCTACGGGCACTGAGCCTGTTTTTTTTTTGTTCTTGTTGTTGTTTTGAGACAGAATCTCACTTTGTCACCTTGGGTAGAGTGCTGTGACGTCATGGCTCACAGCAACCTCAAACTCTTGGGCTTAAGCCTCAAGCCTCTTGCCTCCTCTTGTGTCAGCCTTGCAAATAGCTGAGACTACAGGCGCCTGCCACAACACCAGTCTAGTTTTGGTTTTTGCTTTTTTTGAGACAAAGTCTCACTATGTCACCCTTGGTAGAGTACTATGGCATCACAGCTCACAGCAACCTCCAACTCCTGGGCTTAAGCAATTCTCTTGCCTCAGCCTCCCAAGTAACTGGGACTACAGGAGCCTGCCAAAACACCCGGCCTTATTTTTGTTGTAGTTGAATTTAAAAATAAAAATTACACACATAATTGTTTCATCTTAACTATTCCTTTTTTTATTTAGAAAAAAAAGCGAGGAGGGTGAAGAAAGAATTCTGGCGCTGTCACGGAGGCTGGAGTGCAGTGATGCTCACTGTAACCTTGAACTTCTGGCCTCAAGCAATCCACCTACTTTGGCCTCCCAAAGCACTGGGATTACAGGCCCAGCATGAGCCATCACACTTGGTCTACTATCAGCAACTTTGTAAATAAAGCATAGCAATAATTTCAGAATATTTTCTTCTTCTTAAGAAATAAATCATTCTATCTCCTTGTGCTATCATTTAACTTTGTTCTCAAAGGTATGTTGCATTTTTCATTAATTTCCAGGTATCACTCAAAACATTCCCTGAATTGTCTTATATAAGGCTCACTTATTTATTTATTTATTTATTTATTTATTTATTTATTTATTTATTTAGACAGCCTCAAGTTGTCACCCTGGATAGAGTGCTGTGGCATCACAGCTCAAGCAACCTCCAATTCCTGGACTCAAGGGAGTCTCCTGCCTCTGCCTCCCAAGTAGCTGGGACTACAGGCGCCCGCCACAATGCCCGGCCATTTTTTGGTTGCAGCTGTCATTGTTGTTTGGCAGGCCCGGGCTGGATTCGAACTTGCCAGCTCAGGTGTACGTGGCTGGCGCCTTAGCCCGTTGAGCCACAGGCGCCGAGCCTATTTATTTTTTGAGACAGAGTCTTAACTCTGTCACGCTGGGTAGAGTGCCATGGCGTCATAGCTCACAGCAATCTCAAACTCAAAAGTGATCCTCTTACCTCAGCCTCCCAATTAGCTGGGACTACACATGCAAACCACAAGGACTGGCTAGCTTTTCTACTTTTTTAATAGAGAGTTGGTCTCACTCTTGCTCAGGCTCATCTTGAACTCCTGAGCTCAAGAAATCCACCCCTCTCAGCCTCTCAAAGTGCTGAACCCAGCCAAAGTTCACTTCTGAAATAACTAAAATACAATTTAGGTCTCTAGAACTCCATTTCCATATGATAAGTTATCAGGTTGAATCTCTAATACATTTAGCCTAAAAAGTAGTTTTTTACCTCTCCAACATGGAAAGGAAAGGAATAAGGAAACAATGAACTTTTCATTTTTTTTGTTGTTGTTGTTTGAGACAGAGCCTCAAGCTGTCACCCTAAATAGAGTGTGGTGGGGTTTTTTTTTGTTTGTTTGTTTTGTAGAGACAAAGTCTCACTTTATCACCCTCAGTGGAGTGGAGTGGAGTGCCATGGCATCACACAGCTCATAGCAACCTCCAACTCCTGGGCTTAGGTGATTCTCTTGCCTCAGCCTCCCGAGTAGCTGGGACTACAGGGGCCTGCCCCAATACCTGGCTATTTTTTTTTTTGCAGTTCAGCTGAGGCTGGGTTTGAACCTGCCGCCTTCAGTATATGGGGCCGGCGCCCTACTCGATGAGCTATAGGCACCATCCCGAAGTTTTCTTTCTTTTTTTTTTTTTCTGAGACAGAGCCTCAAGCTTTTGCCCTGAGTAGAGTGCCAAGGCATCACAGCTTACAGCAACCTCCAATTCCTGGGCTCAAGCAAGTCTCCTGCTTCCGCCTCCCAAGTAGCTGGTACTACAGGCGCCCGCCACAATGCCCGGCCATTTTTTGGTTGCAGCCACCATTGTTGTTTGACGGGCCTGGGCTGGATTCGAACCCGCCAGCTCAGGTATATGTGGCTGGCGCCTTAGCCACTTGAGACACAGGTGCCGAACCCCAAAGTTTTCTTATTATTTAGCTTCTTATTAGTTTTTAGTGACAGAAGTCTTGCTATGATGCCCAGGCTGCACTCAAAATTCCTGGGCTCTCTCTCACCTCGGCCTCCTAGTAGCTGGGACTAGAGATGTGTGCCACTGTGATAGGCTCCAACTTGATTTTTTTTTTCAAACTTCATTTTATTTATTTATTTTTTTTGAGACAGAGCCTCAAGCTGTCACCCTAGATAGAGTGCTGTAGCATCACAACTCACAGCAACCTCCAATTCCTGGGCTCAAGTGAGTCTCCTGCCTCCGCCTCCCAAGTAGCTGGGACTACAGGTGCCCGCCACAATGCCTGGCCATTTTTTGGTGGCAGCCATCATTGTTGTTTGGCAGGCCCGGGCTGGATTTGAACCTGCCAGCTCAGGTGTATATGGCTGGCGCCTTAGCTGGTTGAGCCACAGGCGCCAAGCCTTACCTTGATTTTAAATACTGTTTCCACTATGCTTGAGTTTAGCTCCTCAGCTTTTTCCATTTGTAAAATTAGGATGATACCTCTTTACTGAATTGTTATAAAGATTAAGGGGTATGTGAGTGCAGGCTTGGTTAACATGTTAAGATCTCTTCTCATTTTTTTTTTGAACAGTCTTACTTTGTCACCCTCGGTAGAGTTCCATGGCATCATAGCCACTTCAAACTCTTGGGATCAAGTGATTCTGCAGTCTAAGCCTCCCCCGCCCCTCCCCCTCCACCCCCCCTACCCCCGAGTACCTGGAAATACAGGTGCCTGCCACATTACCTGGCTTTTTTTTTTTTTTTTTGGCTGGGGCTGCATTTGAACCCATCGCCATATGGGGCCGGCACCCTACTCCTTTGAGCCATAGGCACAGCCCCATCACCTGGTTGTTTTTAATTTTTGCGTTTGTTTGGGGTTTTTTGCAGTTTTTGGCCGGGGCTGGGTTTGAACCCACCACCTCTGGCATATGGGGCCAGCGCCCTACTCCTTTGAGCCAGGAGTAGGCTCCTTTGAGCCACTCCTTTGTGCCACCCCACACCTGCTGTTTTTAGAGACGAGGTGTCGCTCTTGGTCAGGTTGGTCTCAAACCTGAGCTCCGAGCAATCCACCCGCTTTGGGCTCCCAAAATACTAGGATTACAGGTGTGAGCCACAGCACCCAGCCTCTTCTCATTTTTTCTAAGACTTTCGGTTACTCAAGACATTTGAATTTGCTTCATTTTTTTTTTTTAGAGACAGAGTCTCACTTTATCACCCTCAGTAGAGTGCTGTAGGGTCACAACTCACAGCATCGTCCAACTCCTGGGCTTAGGTGATTCTCTTGCCTCAGCCTCCCAAGTACCTGAGACTATAGGCGCCCACCACAACACCCAGCTATTTTTTTTGTTACAGTTTGGCCAGGGCGGGGTTAGATCCTGCCACTCTCTGTATATGGGGCTGGTGCCCTACCCACTAAGCCACAGGTGCCACCCAAATTTGCTTGATCTTAATTTGCTTTCTCTGTAATAATTTATTAGCTTCACTTGCCCAAATAACTGGTATTAACCTAAGATACTTAAATAGCAGAAAACAGCTGATATTTCTCAAAGATTATATTAAGTTTAATGCAAAAAAAAAATGAACCAAGAAAGTATTTATAGATAGCCATGTTCCTATTTAAGAAAACATAGTTACTTAAGAAATATTAACTATTTTTACAAGTATTTGTATCAGGCATTAGGGAAATTTTAAAATCTACTAATGTTATCATTAGGGAAGATAAGCCTCTTCGATTTCAGGATTAAAGGAAGTTCAGTTTATTTTGGTGTTATGCTGAGTATATGTTCCCTAAAATTCGTATGTTGAAGCCCTAACCCTCAATGTAACTGTATTAGGAGGTGGCACATTTGGGAGGTAATTTGGTTTACATTAGGTCATGAGGGGGTGGAAATCTTATGATGGGATTAGTGCCTTTTTAAGAGGAAGACACACAAAATCACTATTATTATTATTTTTTGAGACAGAGTCTCACTATATTGCCCTCAGTAGGGTGCCATGGTGTCATGGCTCACAGCAACCTCAAACTCTTGGGCTTAAGTGATTCTCTTGCCTCAGTCTCCCAAGTGGCTGGGACTATAGGTACCTGCCACAACGCCTGGCTATTTTTTGTTGGCAGTTGTCATTGTTGTTTAGCAGGCCAGGATGGGGTTCAAACCCGCCAACCTGGGCCTATGTAGCCGGCAGCCTACCCACTGAGCTA
This sequence comes from Arctocebus calabarensis, assembly GCA_963573935.1. Classification (NCBI taxonomy): domain Eukaryota; kingdom Metazoa; phylum Chordata; class Mammalia; order Primates; family Lorisidae; genus Arctocebus; species Arctocebus calabarensis. Next base: position 17,588 of record CAUYON010141324.1, read on the forward strand.
CAGGCACCACCTACTCTCCCTCTTTAAACACGTACCAAGAAAAGACCAGGTAAGCACAAGGCAAAAAAGCAGTTGTCTCCAGGCCAGGAATAGGGCCCTCCCCAGAATCCAACCATGCCGGCACCTCATCTCAAACTTTCAAGTCTCCAGAACTGTAAGAAATAAACTTCTGCTGTTTAAGCAGTTCTGTTTCATGGTATTTTGTTATAGCAGCTCGAGGAGACTAAGGTACTTGGGTTTTTTGAGGCCTCTAGGTATGAAAAACTTTCTATTACCATCCATTTAATCATCAGAATCTTTTTTTTTTATGGTTTTTGGCCAGGGCTGGGTTTGAACCCACCACCTCCCGCATATGGGGTGGGCGCCTTACTCCTTTGAGCCACAGGTGCCACCCAATCATCAGAATCTTTAGAGCTGAGCTTTTCTTAGGGAAACACTAATGAACAGAAACCTTCTACTCACTCACAAATAGGCAGAACTCTACCACTACCTCCACTAACAAACATTCTTCAAAACAAAGAGTGATGAAAGTGTGGAATGAGACTCATACACTCCTTTTTTTGTTAAGAGAGCTCTGTATTTTATGCCAATTATATAGGTTCAGTGTGTTAAGACATATCTTGGGGGAGAATATGGCTACTTTCTCAAAGTTATAAGCTTTATTTCTATATATCAAGTTCAGCTTTTTTTAGCTGTTTTGATTCCCAAAATAACAGTATCAGTGTATGACTCATTGTAGGCTTTAAATAATTGCATAATAAATAGTGTCAATGGGTCCAAAGCTAAAACACAAAGTTAAGTTCGTATTTCTTTCTAACATAAAAAAGAGGGGTGTTTTGTTTCTTTTGGTACAGCCACAACTCCTAAACTATGTGCCAGGAAACCTTAGTAAATCAACATGCATTTATGTTACAAGATATTTCAAATTTTTGAAGAAAACATAGCAACATCTACTGGACATCATATATACTACTAGTTCGAGGTAGTTTACATTTTCAACATTATATTATATTCTTTTTCATAACAACGTATCTTTGTAAAATTGGGGTTTCAGCAGTTTGATTAAAAAGTACTGGGCGAAGAGCAGAGTGGAACAGAAAATGATACTGATCCCACGGTTTGAGATATTCTGCAGTGTCTGCAGTTACTAGTGGTGATGACGTAATATTCTCATTAAACTGTTGGGCCTAACTGCTTAATGAAAAGTATTAGATATTTCTTTTGGCCTACATATGGTATGAAAAAATTACTGAACTATTAGAGAATGCCATGAGCTGAGTAAGTTTGGGAACATCTGTGTGTTAGGCAAGAAAAATATACAAGTCATTTAGTTTTTCTCTTTCTACTTAGAAATGTTCTAAATAAATAGTCATACAAAAGGGGAAAAATATATACAAACATCATAAAAAGTTTGGATTTTTATTGAAATCTCGTTAAGTATCAAACAAAATTTGCTTTCTTCAGATAAAAATATTCTCTCAGATGTCTCCAGATAGCTAAGTTTAAATTGGTCCTTCAATGTCTTATTTTATTTTTATTGTCCTCAGGAAATGTTCGTATACACTTAGGATGTTCCCCAAAGCATATTTATCGTGTAAAGGAGCGTACGTGACGACCTCTACCACTGCCTCCACTAACAAACTTTCCTCTTGAGCCTCCACTACCACTATTTGCACTAGCCCAGGAAGGTCCAAGTCCGCCACGACCTCTAGAAGCACGGTCCCGAGGACTTGGACGGTAGCCTATAAAAGAAAAAATATAGTTTTAGTTCCAACATCTTTTCCTTTCCCTGTATAGACTTTAATCTATAAGCTCAAACCAAGATTTACTCTTTCAAAACTCATGTGCAAGCTCTCTGAATGTCCTAAAGATTACTGAACTGTACACTTTAAACAGATGAACTGTATGATATGTGAGAATTAAATCACCAATTGAACTTTTTTTTTTTTTGAGACAGAGCCTCAAGATGTTGCCCTGGTAGTGGGGTGTGGCACCACAGCCTCCAGCAACCTCCAACTCCTGAGCTCAAGCAATTCTCTTGCCTCAGCCTCCCGAATGCTGGGAATACAAACGCCTGCCACAACGCCTGACTATTTTTAGGCTGTAGTTGTCATTGTTGTTTGGCAAGCCTGGGCTGGATTCGAACCTACCAGCTCTAGTGTATGTAGCTGGTGCCCTAGCTGTTTGAGCTACAGGCGCCGAGCCTGAACTGTTATTTTTTAAAATGTGCACTTGAAACTAAAAGCTACTTGTGATGAGCAAAATCCTGGACTTGATACAGTAAAGTTATAGAAAAAAGAGGTTATGTGTTTATATACCAAAGACAATACTATAAACAAAGAATATATTATATGATTAAAGATTTCTGTTATTATAAAGGTACCTTAATAATTGGATTTCATTAATGAAATATAAAAATGGAGCACCATCACCTTGAAATTATTCAGATTACACCAGGCAGAGTGTCTCACGCCTATAATCCCAGCACTGTGGGAGGCTGAGGTGAGAGGATTGCTTGAGCTCAGGAGTTTGAGGCTTATCTGAGCGAGAGTGAGACCCCAACTCATGAAAAAAATGGAAAACCCAGCTGGGCGCAGCAGTGAGCGCCTGTAATCCCAGCGGCCTCGGAGGCTGAGGCAGCAGGATGCCCACAGCCAGAGTCTGAGGTTGCAGTGAGCTATGATGCCATTGTACTCTACTCCAGGACATAGGGTAGAACTCTGCCTTGACAAAAAAAAGAAAAGGGCGAAATTATTCAGATTACATGCACAGTTCAGAATCTCAAAATTTGATTACTTTTTGTGTGTGTGTGTGTGTGGGGTTTTTGGTCGGGGCTGGGTTTGAACCCACCACCTCAGGCATGTGGGGCCCTTGCCTTACTCCTTTGAGCCACAGGTGCCGCCCAAAATTTTATTACTTTTTTTTTTTTTTTTGAGACAGAGCCTCAAGCTGTCACCCCAGAAAGAGTGCCGTGGCATCACAGCTCACAGAAACCTCCAATTCCTGGGCTCAAGCAAGTCTCCTGCCTCCTCCTCCCAAGTAGCTAGAACTACAGGCGCCGGCTACAACGCCTGGCTATTTTTTGGTTGAGCTGTCCTTGTTGTTTGGAGGGCCTGGGCTGGATTTGAACCCGCCAGCTCAGGTGTACATGGCTAGTGCCTTAGCCTGTTGAGCCACAGGCGCTGAGCCAATTTGATTACTTTTATAGAAGATGTACACTGGATGTTATTCATGGATATAAACTTTAGAATTTTAGAATTTCAAAATATTCTCCAGATGAGAGTATAGAATGAGAGTACAGCTGATGTTGAACAATACAAATTTGAACTGTGTGGGTTCACTTGTACGTGGATTTTTCTCCACCTCTGTCACCCCAAACAGCAAGACCAAACAACTACTCCGCTTCCTCCTCTTCCTCAGCCTGCTCAATGTGATAACCTTTATCATTCTTTTCCATTTAATGAATAACAAATATATTTCTTCTTTCTTATGATTTTAATAACATTTTATTTTCTCTAGCTTACATTATTGTAAGAATATAGCATAAAATATAAATTAATTGCCCAATTTTGTTATCAGTAAGGCATTCAGTCAACAGTAGGCTATTAGCGATTTAAATTGTGGACATGCATAGGATTCAAGTGTATATGATATTCAACAACTTGAAAAGGAGGAATTCACTTCCCTTCTCTCAGCAGTACCAAGCAGGAAGAAGACATACCTGTAGAACTAAGTGGTCGTAATGGTGGAAGAGGGCCCCTATTAAAATTGCTCTGGCCGCCTCTACTTTCATTGTAATTTCCTCGAGGAGTATTCTGAGCACTCCAACTGGAACCTCTTGTTCCTTCTCGACGACTGTAGTTTCCTAAACACAAACAATACAATCAAACTCTACTGTTTTCAGGGCGCCACCTGTGGCTCATCGAGTAGGGCGCCAGCCCCATATACCGAAGGTGGTGGGTCCAAACTCGGCCTCGGCTGAACTGCGAAACCAAAAAATAGCCGGGCATTGTGGTGGGCACCTGTAGTCCCAGCTACTCGGGAGGCTAAAGCTAGAGAATCGCCTAAGCCCAGGAGATGGAGGTTGCTTTGAGCTGTGTGATGCCATGGCACTCTACCCAGGGTGATAAAGTGAGACTCCGTCTCTACAAAAAAAAAAAAAACCTACTGTTTTCACAACTTCAATTGGATTAAAAAAGATTTGACAGGCAGCTACTCGGGAAGAGAATAGCCTAAGCCCAGGAGTTGATGCCACAGCACTATACCTCTACCTTTATCAAGGGCGATAAAGTGAGACTCTGTCTCCACAAAAAAAAAAAATGATCTGACAGGCTCAGTGCCTGTAGTACAGTGGTTATGGCGCTGGCCACATACACCATGAGTGACAGGTTTGAACCTGGCTTGGGCCAGCTAAACAACGATAAATGCAACAACAACAAAAAAAAGCCGGGTGTTGTGGCAGATGCCTGTAGTCCCAGCTACTTGGGGGACTGAGGCAAGAGAATCGCTTAAGCCCAAGAATTTGAAGTTGCTGTGAGCTGTAATGCCACAGCACTCTCTATCAAAGATGACATAGTAAGATTCTGTCTCAAAAAAAAAAAAAAAAAAGATTTGACGGGTTTTTCTTTTTTAAGAAAGAGAGTATCACTTTATTGCCCTTGGTAGAGCGCCGTGGCGTTACACAGCTCAGAGCAACCTCCAACTCTTGGGCTTAGGCGATTCTCCTGCCTCAGCCTCCCAAGTAGCTGGGACTACAGGAGCCTCCCACAAGGCCCTGCTATTTTTTTGTTGTTGTTGCATTTGGGTTGGGGCCAGGTTTGAACCTGCCACTCTCGGTATATGGGGTTGGTGCCTTACCAACTAAGCCACAGGCGCCGCCCTTGACTGGTTTTTCTTAATATTTAGAAGTCATAGGGGCTCAGCGCCTGTGGCTCAACGGGTAAGGTGCCAGCCACGTATACCTGAGCTGGTGGGTTTGAATCCAGCCTGGGCCCGCCAAACAACAATGACGGCTGCAACCAAAAAAAAAAAAAAAATGGCCGGGTGTTGTGGCGGCTGCCTGTAGTCCCAGCTACTTGGGAGGCAGAGGCAAGAGACTCGCTTGAGCCCAGGAATTGGAGGTTGCTGTGAGCTGTGATGCCACGGCATTCTATTCAGGGTGACAGCTTGAGGCTCTGTCTCAAAATAAATAAATAAATAAATAAATAAATAAATAAATAAATAAATAAATAAATAAATAAAAAGTCATAGGGCCAGGTACAGTGTCTCATATCTATAATCCCAAC
>CAUYON010141325.1:0-32109 GCA_963573935.1 Arctocebus calabarensis
GGAGATGGGGAAAGACCGGGAGAGAAATGGAGAGAGCTTCTCTCTCCCCACTAGAATTCTCTCCCTCTACCAGGAGCCTTAGTGTTTTCTGTATTCTTTTCTGTGAATAAATTCTGTCTTACCAAAAAAAAAAAAAAGAAAGAAAGAAAGAAAAGAAAACCACCCTCAGATATCACCTAACCCCAGTGAGAATAAATAGCCCACATCACAAAGTCCCAAAGCTGCAGATGCTGGCACAGATGTGTTGGTGGGACTGCAGACTAATACAGCCTTTTTGGAAAGAAGTATGGAGAATCCACAAAATAACTCAAATTAGACTTTCCATTTGATCTCACAATCCCATTACTAGGCATCTAACCAGAAGAAAAAAAAATCGTTTATCGTAAGGACATTTGCACTAGATTGTCTATTGAAGCTCAATGCACAATCGCCAAGATGTGGAACAACCCAAGTGCCCATCAACTCAGGAATGGATTAAAAAACTGTGGTATATGTACACCGTGGAATACTATTCAGCCATACAAAGATGGAGACTTTACATCTTTTTTATTAACTTGGATGGAGGTGAAACCCTTTCTTCTTACTAAAGTATCACAAGAATGGAGAAGCAAGTATTCAATACACTCAATACTAATATGAAGCCAGTAGATGATCTAATACAGGCCCACACAAGAGAAAAACTCAATTCATGTTGGAGACAGGGGGAGCAAACGTGGGGCACAAGGGGCAGAGGGAAGGGGATTGGGGTGCTCCCACTTAACAGGCACAATAAGGATACATGGCCACCTTTTGGGTGCAGGACACAACTGCAAGAGGGACTCTGCCTAATAAATGCAAATATTGTCACCTAGTTGTTTGTACCTTCACATTAAACTAAAATTAAAAAAAAAAACATAAAAAAACAATAATAATAATTGCAAACTGCAACCAGCAACCAAGAGGAAGCAAGGCTAGCCTGGGCTGTGGGACAGCCAACAGAGAAATGTACAACTGGGGTGTACAGTGGATTTAAAGATGAGTACATGGCTCGGCGCCTGTGGCTCAATGCCTGTGGCTCAGCGGGCTAAGGCGCCACCCACATACACCTGAGCTGGCGGGTTCGAATCCAGCCCGAGCCCACCAAACAACAATGTTGGCTGCAACCAAAAAATGGTCAGGCGTTGTGGCAGGTGCCTATAGTCCCAGCTACTTGGGAGGTGGAGGCAGGAGACTTGCTTGAGCCCAGGAATTGGAGGTTGCTGTGAGCTGTGATGCCACGGCACTCTATCCAGAGTGACAGCTTGAGGCTCTGTCTCAAAAAAATAAATAAAAATCTTTAAAGATGAGTACGTGATCTTGTGATTGGGGCAATTGAGAAAGGCATGGAGAGAGAAGGAATTAGAGGTGAAGAGGACAGAGGAGCGCAAAGACCTTTTAAACATACTGGGAGAAGAAGGAACAAAGAAGTGCAGGGGGGAGCCCAGGGGATGGGACAGGACAGTGAGAAGTGCAGGGGGGAGCCCGGGGGATAGTACAGGACAATGTGCAGTCCAGTATTTCCAGAGCTGCAGGAATTTGGGGACATGCTGTGGAGGATATTAAATACAAATATGTGGCATTTGTAGCTGATTTGGTGCTCAAAAAGCCACTGGCCTATTTTGGCATGACTCGTGATCAAAATGACATGAGCAGAGCGTGCTGAGGAAAAGCCCCTGGTGGAGGAACGACTGCGAGGAGCCAGGTAGGACCAAAGAGGAGACAGGGGCTGTGCGCGGGTGGGGGAAATGAGGCAGAGCCGGAGGAAGGAGAAGCAGCACTGATTCCAAAGACAAAATGGAGATCTGAAAGGGTGTCAGATGGGCAATTGGGTCACATCCTCGAATTCTGACATTCGGAAGCCCTGCCAGCCTGTGCTGGGTGTTGTACTTCTACACCTGCAGCTAAACACAGTGGAGGGTGCTGACCCCGTGCTGGAGCTGGCCAGCCAGAGGAAGCTGACCACAACCTGTCTGTCTCCCACACAGAAACTGAGGCATCACACTGGCAGAATGTGATTACAGAATCAATTACTTTCGTGGAAATCTTCAGTCCATTAACAGTCACCCAGTTTTAAGCATACAAGTTTATGCCTTTAGAGAGAAATGTAGGAAAGGGAAAGAGAGGGGGAAGAGGAGACCAGGTTAGTGGCCAATTCATTTAAGAACTAAGAAAAAAGAGAAGAACTTAAAATCTTAATAAACGCAGGGTCTGAGAAACACACACGACACCATGTGCCATCGATTGCTCTCCCACAGCTTCCTGTGTTCGTGCACGGGGGCTGCATAACAAAAGACCACAAACTGGGTGGCTTAAAACAACAGAAATGTATCGTGTCCCGGTGCTGGAGGCTGGAGTCCCCAGTCAAGAAGTCTGAGAGCTGTGAGGAGCCCTTCCTTGCCTCTTCCTAGCTGCTGGCACTCTCTGCCTCTGCCCCCATCATCACAGCCTCCCTGTGTGTCTCTATCGAGTCCTCCTATGCCGACGCCAGTTGTACTAACCCCACTTCAGCAGGACTCTTCTGAACTAATCACATCTGCAATAATCCTACTTCCAAATAAGGTCACATTCTGAGTTACTGGGGATGAGGACTTTAGCCGATTGGTTTGAGGGGACACAGTACAATCTGCAACATCACCACGTTTCCCCTTTCCTCCTCCCAGGAAGGTGGATGTGGCTCCCAAGGAGGGCTTCGCTTGAGAGATCCCTTCCCTGACCTCTCTAGTCTGTTCACATCTTGGTGGCCACTCTAGGAGTTTCTCGGGAAGGCACTATGGACGTGGTGTCCATGTAGGGAGCCATATGACTGGCCTTTCAGGTCAAACCTTGACTACAGGGTTGGTCAACTGAGAATCAGAGGTCAGCTGGTTGAAACAGCCCAGGGACTTATTGTGGACCCTCGCCTACCTGGTGGTATTCATAAGGAAGCACTGTGACTACCTTCACTCCGGTGGAAGGGGATGGCAAGGTCTCCACAGCCCACTCAAGTATAGACATACTATCGTGAAGTGGGGCTTCCACACAAAAATACAAATGTTATCCTTCGCTCATCTCTCATGGTCTATGACACACACTAAGAATTTCTCTAAGTTGTCAAGAATACCTTGCCCTCCCCAATGCTACCTATTTGTTGTAGTCAATTCACTTTTCTGCAATCTCTTACAGATATTTGAAGACATTTATTATGACCTCCACTTCCACCCCTACTCTTCTCTTCATTAACATCACACAGTAGGTCTACTCAGCCCTCAAGCTCTACACAGAAAGATGGGGAACTATACCTTGTGCTGGGAGAACTGGGCCCTGAGGCTCTCACCATGCTTCTCTTGCTAGCCATCTTCACCCCAACCATGCTTCCCACTACTAGCACATTTTGATCTTCATGCCTCCACTGTGCCATCTTTCTCTCGGGACACCTTCTTATTTTGTTTCCTCAATGTTGAAGCCCCCCTCCCTCCTGAGATGGCACATCAGTAGCCTGCTACCCCTGGTACAGATGTGGTCCACAGCACAGACTCTGTGCCCAGGCTGTGCCCAGGCTGGACCTATCTCCCCATAGACCTCTTTCCTAGGCTCAAAGAGGCCGTGAGAATGTGCCAGTCACAATTCTGCCACATATCCCCACCTGACTGACTGCTCATCACTGTGACAAGACTAATAAATTAGAATCCCTCCCAGCCTATGAAGGAATTATTTCTAAGGGACCAATTGCTGCTGTACATCACCCCACAAAGTGAAGCATTTTAACTTCCTCCTCCAGCTGACCAGCTGCTGCATTCTGAAGAAAGCCTGGCGCTCTTATCTCTGATGATGCAAACTCTTCCCTCAAAGCCTCGCTTCTTCAGGTCTACTGACCCAGTGCTTTCTTAAGATGTGCATTGAAAACATCAACTCTGTATCTAGAAAAAAACTCTGAGTATACTCCCTGGGGTCTGATCACTTAATAATTTTCTTACAGAAAAAAACATGTATTAATTAAAAAAGAAATTGGTCATTATACAAGAACTGTTAAATAAACATTTGCTGGACAGATATTAGGTTTATAGCACAAAGGAAACGAGAAAATAAGGCACCATCCCAAACCCAGGAATGCACACTGGTGATAGCAACGCTACAGGTACAGTCACAGGACCCTGGGGTCTGATCTCAGAGTCATGTTCCTTCACTCCCGAAGTCTTCTTACCTTAAACCTCAGCTCATACTTGCGCTATTCTGCTCAGATACCTGCAAAATCCCAATTGTCATTACTAAATTTTAGATTAGGTATAAAAAAAAAAAATAGGTAAGTAAATAAAAAGACCAAACATCTGTGCTGGGGAAGGTAAGGAGGCTGGCCTTTTGTATATAGACACACACCCATATGCTAATACATCCTGTGAATTAGTGTTGATCATAATCCAAAAAAAATCACAATCCCAAATGTTGAAATCTCTGAAGATGAAAATTCCTAATATATATAATCCCTAACATCTAAAATCTCCCAAGTTGCAATTCCAAAAGTTTAAAATCCCGAATGTTGAAATCCTGAAAGCTGCCAAGTCTTAGGGAAGGGATTAGTACATTTTCTATGTCTTTATTTTATTTGGGGGTGTATGATGCTCACTTTTTTGCCCAAATATTTTAGGGAAAAATAAGGACATGCATATGGCTTGAGAGCAGGGAAGCCCAGCAGGCCCCGAAGTGCTGCTACACCCTCCTTCCTGGGCCTGCCTGGTGCACAGGGTTCTAGGTGCGAGGATCTAGCAGGCCATAGTGGTGGCAGGGCTGGCAAAGACGGGCCATGGCTATGTGGGGCAAGGACCAAGGACCAAGGCCTGGCTGCACAGAGAGGCTGGGGAGCCCTGTGCAAGCCCCAGGGACCTGCCTGGCTGCCCAGGGGTAAGCAGCCTCAGAAGGTCCTGCCCCACCAGCCACACACGTGACCATCACAGCCATGGCCCCTGGCATAGCAGAAGGGAAAGAAAACCTGCACAGAGCAGAAAGCTGGGGTATGGAGGTGTGGTGTGGTCTCTCAGGAGAGCCCTGACTAAAATGTATTTGGCACTGGGGAAGCTGGACATCATTACTTCTTACTGTATGCCTCACAACACAGTGGAAGAGATCTTTGAAATTGTTCCCTCACAAAAAGGTCACTATAAAGTATGAGGTTACTTAATGGTAAAATATAAAATTTTTAAGCTAATTATTATTGGTACTGCAAAAGCAGAAAATCACTGAACCACAGCGTCTAAGCAACAGCCAGACTTTCACATGGACGACATCCACTTAAAAATGTGTGGTCCAAATACAAGTGCAGCACGTGTTTTATGGATCACAGACGTGAGAATTTGAATGAAAGATACAAGACATCCTCCATCAAATGATTCGACTGCGTGCAACTTCAGCCCCTTCTCCCAAAGCCCCAAGTCACTATTGTGTGTATTTCATCTTTGCATCATTTCCAATACTGGAGGCATAAATTGTGTAAAGATTTTCAGAGATGTCTCATTTTTTTAATGTACTTTTTGCAAATCTGACACCACAAAAGTATATCGTCACTATATTGACTTTGTGTGTCAATGTTGTGCATGCATATAAAAAGGTTGAAACTTCCTCAGTAAATGAAGAGATGTCCTTTCTGTACCTCCACATGTGTGACAGGTAGAACTTCTTGAGATCTCAGCTCTTCAGGTCACTACACATACAGTGGTGACCCTCTGCAGGCTTTGATTGACCTTATCAAAAGCCTTAGGTTGTTTGTCGTAGTATTTCAGACAATTGCAGTTATAAACCTGGCTGCACGGAATTACCAACCATAGCGATATCTTTTATAATTTCCACTGTTTGATGTTTTTCTTTATTTGTACCATCCCTCTGTTCATAACTATGTGATGTTAGTGTACCTGAGTATACTCTGCTTTCAAAAATATGTATTTTATTATTGCCTTTTTTATTGCATAAAGTGGCCCACGAAGTGTTCCATATTTTTATATTCCACAAACAAATCCCATTTGAAAAATGTAAATAAATGTCTTTTTTAAATATTGCTTTAATTTTTTCCAGGATTTGAGGGTCCAGGTCTTCAGGGATTATGATTTTTAGGATTTTAGACTCAGGATTTTGACATTCAGGATCCTGGCTTTTAGGATTATGTCTTTCAGGATTAGAGCCTAAGCAAGGATTCAAACCCAGGTCTGTCCCATTCCAAAGACTGTTCTCATAACCAACATGCCAGTCAGATTTTCCAAGTGCTACTGTAGTCTCAGAAAACCTGGGAGAGGGTCAAAGAATGAGCCTCAAAGTCCAAGCTGGTCTCTAAGAGAATTCGTCAGCATCACCACAGTTGTATACATTAATCCTGATCAAGGAGAGAAGCCAGCCAGGGAAACCAAAGACACTGAATCAAAGGGCCGGGTTGAGGCTGTCAACAGGAAACCAGGCTGCAGTTTGAAGGCCAAGGAGATTGAAGTCATGGGGAAATTGAAGTGGGAGGAGGGAAAATATAAACTGACACTGGGGAGGGTTTGGCACGTGGATGGCGAATGAGGCAAGGGTATCGTTCTGATTAGTCACTGCCCACCTAGGGGATGATGGCAGGCCCTGCTCACCAGCCAGGAGTCCTGTGCAGGGTCCAGCACTGCTGGCTCTGGCCTGTGACAGCTCTGAGCTGCAAAACAGGTAACTGCCTGGGCTCCTCCGTGGGGAGGCTGAGCACAGTCCAAAAAATGCACAGCAGACTGTGATGGCCCTGCCAGCCAAGCCTTTTTAGGTTACAGACAGGCTGTGTTTATACTCCCAGGGATGGAACATCCTTTGCTCACACATCCCCATCTCCCCCATTTTGGCAAATGCGTAGACTCTCAGCAATCTGTGCAGACATGTTGTGAATCACTCTCAGCTCAAGTACACAATATTCCCCGACTTTAACCTTCATCTGCTTGCCTTGCACACCTCCCACTCCCAGCAGTGGTGGAGGCCAACTCCATGAGGAAGCAGCGGCCCCCAGTGTGCTGGGACGTTTAGCAACAGCAAGCAAGACAACCACAAAACTAGGTGACTAATCCCCCAGGGGCTCCACTTGTGCCAGGAACAGTCCCGAGACCTTACATTCCCACAGTTCTGACGGCAAGCAGTTATTATGTCCATCGTACGGATAAGGAAACTGAGGGTCAGAAAGATTGATCTGACACCCATGCAAGTGAGAGACCTGAGAATTAAAACTAAATATGCTTTTGCTCATGCCCAATGTTCCATCTCAAATCTTTGTATTTCTGCGTGTTTTCATTATCAGCCATGATAGCAACAGCAACAGCTTGTGGGCTAGACACCACCAAGTGCTTCGTAGATACTGAGTCATTTCAGCCTTCCAGAGAGTGCTCGTCATTTTAGAGAGGAGGTGCTGAGACATGAAATGAGCAGCCACGAGAGAGGCGGAGAGGTGAGCAAGGCCCTGTGTCCCTCATTCCCTTCATCCTGTCTTTACTAGAGGCCGCTCAGCAAGCTGGGGAAGATCCAGGCTCCAGGTTCATAATAGCTCATCCATGAAGCCTGAGAGATAGTTTGGAGATGGGGGTATATATATATCAGTCTCGTAAAGGTGCTCCCCAAGAAAGGTAGAGAAAGAAAAGATGGGGTCTTGAACAAAAGAGGCAAGAATAGCTAGATGGAAAAGCTTGGAGGTTTCTGAAGAAGCACAAGAGATGGGCATCAGGCAGGCAGGGCAAGTTCATTAAACAGACAATAAAAATTAGCTCTTCCAAGAAGGCAGCCCAGTCACCTTTAGAGACACAAATGTGTGTTTTATTTAGAGATTTAAAGGTTCCATTCACAGGACAATATAACATATGGAAAGGAGCTTGGGAACATGAATGGAGCTTGGGAACTCAGGATGGAGTTCCTGAGCAGGTGGGAATACACCCCACGGGTGGCCCTAAGAGCAGCCGGCCATGCTAGCAAGTAGAGTGGTGGGCTCCGGGATGCACTAAGTGAATCCAGGAAGAAGAGGAACCAGCGTCGGTCATTCCTGCTCCAGATGTGATGCCCATTGGAGCCTGATCACTCCCTAGAGGGTCTCCAGTATCTCATTGCAAATGTTACTTCTTCAACTAGTCACTTTGGCTACCATTAACCTAGAGAAGGAGGCTCCCTGTGAACCTGCTGAACTGCTAAACCCCAGGGGACTGAAGGACAACCCTTTGCCCACTCCTCACCAGCATTAGGACCAAATTCAGCTTCAGTCCACGTTCCTGAGCTCTTCTTAGGCACAGTACTAGGCGCAATTCTAATTTTGTTTTTTGTTTTTTTATTATTGGGGATTCATTGAGGGTACAAAGTACTGGGTTACATTGATTGCATTTGTTACATAAAGACCCTCTCTAATTGTATCCCACTCCCAAAAGGTGTACTACTCCTTGTGACCCCCCACCTCCTCCCTCCTTCCCTTTCTCTGCTCTCCCCACCCCCCATCATGTACTAGGTCATTAATTGTCCTCACATCAGAACTGAGTACATAGGATTCTTGCTTCTTCATTCTTGTGATGCTTTACTAAGAAAAATATTTTCCACTTCCATCCAGGTTAATGCAAAAAATGTAAAGTCTCCATCTCTTTTTAGTGTCTGACTAGTATTCTATGGTGTGCATATACCACAGCTTGGAAAGTTGCTCAGGGAGCGCTTGCTTCGTGCTACAGAAGTCAGTAAGTGGCAGAGGCAGGATCCCAGTCTAGCCTTTCACTCTAAGTGCATTGTTCTTTTCCCCACTTCACATTGCCTTCTGGAAAAATTAGCTAATGCTGAACTCCTACATAATAAACATAGTGTTTAAAAACTGATTATTTGAGTTCAAAAAATGCCTATTAATTGGATAAGGTTCTGCTTTTTAAACTTAATCTTTGTTTCTAGTACGGAGAGAGTATTCTAAAATAGAAGATGGATGGATGAACAGATGGACAAACAGACAAGCAAACAGACTTTACACTGAATTTTGACCTTAGCTCCCTTAGCAAACATTGCAACCTTAAAAATAATACCCTGGATGTAAAAGGGCCACATCAAAGTCCTTCTCACAGGACTGCTGTGAGACACTATCTCCGACACCGCCTGGTATACTCATAGACTCTTACTATTCTCTTTTCTGTTAAAACTACCCTTTATAATTGTGTCCAAATTCTACAGCAAGGACCCAACTCAAATATTGTTTGAAACATTCAGAATGTCTGGTTTTGACATCAAGTTGGCCCATAGGTTTGATGGCCTGGTACCCATGGAGTCCCACCCAAGAACATTTTCTTCAAAACGGGTTCCTGTTACAGAAACAGCTCTGGTTTTAAATATACTCCCTTTCCTCATAAAAATGCCCCAGCCAGCTAAAGCCATTCTGTTTAAAATATTTAATTAATACCTTCACAGAGGCCTGGAACTTATTAAAGACTCTTGGGGACCATGTCTTAGGGGCAACGCTTTGTTCTAAGCAGCTCTATGTGTTACAGATAAAATAAAGTGCTGGAATGTGCTTTCTATTAAAAGCAGGGAAGTTAGTCCCCCCGCTGTTGCAAACTCCTTTGTCATCACAGTGACACACCAAGGCATAATCCAAGTACAACATACAAATACAAACACCATCTATCCACCCACTTAAGTCCCAGGAAAACCACAAGGAAGTTCTGGTCATTATACTAGGGAATTAAAACCTGGATAAGCACTTCCTTTACCTCGTCTTCCAACTGACAAGACTACAAAGGCCAATTGCTCCCCCACAAACAAGAGCAAAGACACGAAGGTGCTCACAGAGCTCTACCTGCAGCATCTTCATGGCTTCTCAGCCTTAATCAGGGAAGGACCCTCAGCAAAAATAGTCCCACTTTCCAAGCAAGAAAGCCTGCTCTTAGCCCCCCTTTGTCTGCTGAAGACTGGCAAATGTTTCATACCTCAATATTGTTTGGGAAGTATATTTGTTTTCTGATTATAAAAAATGTTTCCAATTTTGAAAACTTTGGAAAATAAGGAAAATAAAGAATAAATGAGAACCCTCCCACCTAAAGGTGCCCTTGATGCATTTCCTTTGTCTTATGCATGTGGTTTCACGAAACTGTCACGACTATACATTTACCTTTTCGTTTCTGCTTCCTTTCTCTTACTACAGTACCCTGATGCCATTTTTTTTAAATGAATGACTTTTTTTTTTTTAAGTACTTTTAGGTCTACAGCAAAATCAAGAGGAAGGTATAGAGATTTCCCATCTATTCCCCGGGTCCTCACATGCACAGCCATTATCAACATTTCCCACCAGAGGGGTATACTTGTTACAATCGATGAACCTCCATTGACACCTCATAATCATCCAAAGTACAGTTCACACAAGGGTCCACTCTGGGTGCAGTTCGTTCTACAGATTTGGATGAACGTAAACTAGCAGGTACCTACCATTCAGAGTATTTTCACCACCCTAAAATTCCTCCGTGCTCTGCCTATGTATCCCTACCACTCCCACCACCAGACCAAGGCAACCACTGATCTTTTTATTGTTTCCATAGTTTTGCATTTTCCTAAATGTCATAAAGTAGGAATCATGCAGTACGTAGTCTTTTCAGATTGACTTCTTTCACTTAGTAATAGGCATGTAAGGTTCACGTCTCTCCCTGGCTTCAAAGCTCATTCCTTTTTGGCATTCAATGCTATCCCATTGTCTGGATATCACAATTTATTTATTCAGTCACCTACAGAAAATATCTTGTTTACGAGCTTTAGCAATTATGAATAAAACTGCTATTGACTCCATCTGTTTGTGGGTTTTTGTGTGGACAGAGTTTTCTACTCCTTTGGGTAGGTACCAAGGTGCTCAATGCTAGATTGTATGGTGAAAATATTGTTAGGTTACCAGAGACTGGGAAAGATAGTGGGGAGCAGGAGCTATTTTGGGAGTGGTTAACAGGTGCAAGTATATAGGTAAAAAGGATAAACATAACTTGATCGCAGAACAAAGTGACTCTTGACAACAGTAAATTATGGTATATTTTAAAATAACTAAAATAGTGGAATGTTCCTAACACAAAGAAATGATAAATGCTTGAGGTGATGGATACTCCAATTATCCTGATTTGATAAATGTACATTGTACACCTGTCTAAAAATATCATAAGTACTCTATAAATATATACTATTATGTATCTTTAACAATAAAATTTTTTCAAGAGTATTTTTTATTTTATAGGAAACTGTCTTCCAGAGTGGCTGTACTGTTTTGCATTCCCCCCAGCAATGAATGAGAGTTCCTGTTGCTCCACATCCTTGCCAGCATTTGGTGCTGTCAGTGCTCTGGATTTTGGACTTTCTTACAGGTATATAATGGTATCTTATTGCTGTTTTAACCTGTGTTTCCCTGATGACACATGATAAAGAGCATGTTTTTCTATGCCTATTTCCCATCTGCATGTCTTATGTGCTGAAGTATCTGTTAAAACCTTTGGCTCATTTTTTAATCAAATCATTTTCATATTTTTGAGTTTTAGGAGATCTTTGTATATTTTGGATAACAGTTCTTTATACGAGTGTTTTTCCCAAATATTTCCTCCCAGTCTGTGGCTTGTCTTCTCATTCTCTTGACTTCGTCTTTCAGAGAGCAGAAGTTTTTAATTTTAATGAAGTCTAGCTTGTCAATTATTTCTTTCATGGATTGTTCCTTTGGTGGTGTTATCATTTACTTTTCATTGCCAAGGAGGATACCTTTTATTCTGGACAACATTAACATAACCAATTATTTCCGATATGGTAAACATTGAGGTTGAATTTTTCACTACTGTAAACAATGCAGTGATGTATCAAGATGCCATCGGTATACTTTTTGAATCATTTCCTTTGGATAGATTCCTAAAGGAGAATGACTGAATCAAAGGCTCTGAATATTTTTAAAGTACTTGAGATATTTTTTCAAGTGCCAAAAAGCTGGACCACTTTACTCCCTTAACTGAACATAAAAATACCAATGTCATCCCACTTTTTCATTTTTACTAAAGTATATAGCTATACCTACATAATTTTATCAAGAAACCATCATGAGGCTGCCACTTTTCATGCATCACGGGAGCACAGTAACCATCCTTCTTCTTGCCCTTCATTTACATAAAAAAGGAGTTCTGAAAGAGGGCCTCAGAGGCCCCTAAAAGAAGCGTACACCCCTCCTCCAACCTGAGTGAATTGGGAGGGAACACTGAAGGTCTTTTGCAAAATCCTACATGGTTAAGAGCATGAATTTAAACTTTGGCCCCTGTACTGCAGCCAAGATCCTGTAAGAGTTTATTTATTTTTCTCTACTTTTCCCTTTGATAATCAACAAATTTAATACATTCATTTACAATCCCTCAAGTCCGTTCTCTTTCCCAGGGCAGAATGAAGCAATCTAGTTCCCACGACAGCATGGTATTAGGGGCCACAAAAGACGATAGCCCTCAACCCATAGAGCCAGGGCCAGTTCAAATAACTGAAGGTTTTGTAAAAACAATCAAGCAAAAGATATTCGCACAAGAGCCTTGAAGATCTTTCAACACTTTTCCTCCCCGTTATTCCCACCTATGAGAATTTAAGTCTTCCCTCTACCTGATCATGGCCATATTTTGAAATTGAGTTGGAGTTCTGCTATCAAAAGAATCCATTTTCTCCTTATTTGGAGAGGCAGGCAATGCTTTTTTCCAGTCAGGAGAGCCCCAAGGTGTAACTTCACAGTGTTTCTAGTCTTTGCATCCTACCTGAGCTAATAGATAGGGAGACAAGGAAGTGGTGCTCAGCTCTGGGGGGTGCCAGACATCTTATGCTTTGGGGGGTTGGATGGGGCAACCCTGGGAAGTGCCTTCAGCTTTATGGTCCCTAACTGACAGTGACTACATAGGTGTATCCAAGTCCACTGAGAATTCAGCTACATTTCATGACATTGCTGTAAAACAGTTCCAAGTATGAATTTGTTAGTCTCTACTCAGCTTTTATGCTGAATGACTCTGAAATACCTGATTAAAGCGGCTAGCTTCGGTTTCCACTCTGAAGGCCTGGCTTGAATTTATTGCTGCCTCACTGGGATTGCCTCAAGCTGGGTCTCCCCACTTAAGTGGCAGGCAAGTTAACTATTTCCTTGCTGGATGCCAGCTCCGTCCCTTATTTCCTATCTCCCTCCAACCCCCAATTCCTACCCCACAGCCCTGGGAGCAGATTCTGCATGGTGCTTTCTGCAAAGGGCATATAAACCACAGAGGAAAACTTGACTGTCTGGCCTGAGTGCTCCTCTTTGAAGAAAAAGAATGATATTTAGAAAGAGCCCACTGTAATAAACACGTTTTAAAATTATTTTCAAACTTTGAAGACACAGAAATTCAGAGAAGAATTGGGGGAAAAAAGACTTTTAACAGCCAAATACTTCTCACTGGTATTTTAAATAAAACACATATGTAAGTTTGGAAAGCTTCAATCATTCAGAAAGGTACAAAGTTAAAAATGTGAAAATAATGCAAAGCATACTTTACCTATCAGAATAAATATAAAGCTCACTATACATTTATCTTTCTAGCTAAATTAGTTTTGATTCAATTAGGTATATTTTGAAGTTTGCTAGGTCTTCAGAAACACAATCCTTACATAAACTGAGATAGGCCCCCTGTACTATTTTCATTTTTCTCTTTTACACAGAAAGAAACTGAGTTGCAGAGAAAAAGTAATTTATCCAAAGACTCAGTGATAACAGGCAGCAGAGTAAGGATGTGGGCCCGGGTGGGATTCCACAGTCACTGGCCATGTATACCAGCTTACTGGGTCATGACAGTGACAGACCTGCATCCCTGCTCCCAGTCCCAGCATCCGTCATCCCACAGGAAGGCTTACGATCATGCTGTTCCCCTATTTAGTCACCCCAAGTGACTCACCACTTCATACGCTCCCCCCCCCGGGGAGCAGGTGGGATATGGAAAACAGCATCCAACACAAAGTTATTGAGAGACACACATTTTAAAGAAAGTGAACTCTACCAGACAAGGTGATAGCATTTTAACACTAATAGTTACAACTAAGTCCACGTAGATGACCATGTATCTTTGTTAAGGGCTAAATGATAATAGCAATTAACATTTGAGTAGATTTTGGTTAAAAGGTGGGAAAAATAACCGTCACTTTTTGCCTTAACCAGTTTTAAATGGGAGTGACTGGAGACTGAACTATAGGAATGAAGACAAAGAAAACAGTTATCAAGTATTCAGTCTCTGTCATGTAGCAGGGACTGTGCGAAGCATTTTACATTCCTTGGTGTGTAAGCACATAAGTCTTTGAAGCAGAGACTAGTATTCCGATACAGAGGGTGCCAAGAAGTGTACCCACGTTTTAAGAAAGGAAAAAAGTGTATTAAAATTGTAATACTCAATATATACCAAAAACGTGTATTATCCTATACCTCTTACAATTGCAGAAGTCCATGAGACTTGGGCATTACAATTGCAGTTTTTTCCTTTCTTAAATTGGGTGTGCATACTATTGCCACCCTCTGTATGCAGATGAGGACACTGAGCCTGAGAGAGGTGAAGCAAACCATCAGTGGAAAGGGGAGGAACTCGTGTTCTAGGACTGCCCCAACAAAGTACCACAAACTGGTGACTTACACAACAGAAACGTGCCTTCTGGCAGTCCCGAATGCTGGAAGGCTGAGGAGGAGTTGCTGTCTGGGTTGGTTTCTCCTGGGGCCTCCCACCTGGGCATGTCCAGCTTCCCCCTGTGACTTCTCCTGGCCTTTCCTCTGCATGTCTGTGTCCAACTCGCCTTTTGTTATATGGACACCAGTCCACTGGATGAGACCCTACCCCAAAGACTTCATTTTAAATAAATTACTTCTTTCAAACCCTATCCTCAGATATAGTCACATTCTGAGGATTTGGCAGTTAGGTCTTCAATTCATGAATTAAGCAGCAGAGTTGGGGGTGACCCATACAGAGGCTGAGCTGGGACTCTGATATAAATCTGCAACGTTGAAAGTTGGCATTCTTTCTCCTACCCCATATTGCCTTAGAACTCATAAAGATTCTTTAACTCCTTTTGGTCCATTGCAGTGTGATTTAGGAAATAACCACAAAATTAGTAACATCTATTTATAATCACTACAGCGCCTTTAACCACAGCAAGCGAAAAAACTCAAGGCCCAAATTACAACAATTGATTTGTCTTTACCACAGGCAGATATGAATGAATGCAAAGATAATGGATCTTTATATAGCTGCGTTATTTTTTTCTCCAAAAGGATCCATAGGTAGAGAAAGGCCCACAGGCTTCTGTTAACCTGGGACTGGGATTTAGCTGCACATTCTTGCCTGGGATTAACACTCATCTCTATGAACTGTCTGAGGACCGTCTGGCAGGATTCAAGCCCACAGCCAGGCATGGGGAGCAATCGCTGATCGGGAGGGCAGGGCCAGATGGCCCGAGTGGTTGGTGCACCTTTGTTTCCTGCCATGAATAATACCACACACACACCTCTTTATATTCCATAATATGTTATTTTCTGAGATTGACTTATTGTCACATTATCTTCAAAATTTCTACTATATCTATATTCAACTTGTAATTTTAATTACTATTTTTTAAATCATTTTATTTTATTCAAATTTATCTTTAAAGGGAAGGTTTATATAATTATCTTAAAAGGAAAGCCTGTATTATTTGCTATAGTTGGAAAGTAATCACAAAAGATATACAAGAAAGCAAAATACTATCACATGTATTAAATTCTAGCTAGGTATAGGTGTTTGCTGTCTCTCTGCTTAAAAATAATTAGGAAAAATAAAGGAAGTGTTTAAAACATACTGGTGATGAAGAGAGACTTTCATCTACTAATTCAGTTGGAAGGTTGAAACAAACTTGAAGAGGGAAAAACTTTTTCACCCTATGATCAATGTTCTCTAATGCTTGGACTTTGTCTTACCAAAACCAAATCCATTCACATTTAGAAAATTCTGCTTTTTACTTTCCAAAGAATTCTCACAACAACCCTTTAATGTAAGTAGAGCAGACATTTTATACTTGTCTTCTAGATGGAGAAAATTCCAGCAAATTATAGGCATTCTTAGAAACTCCTAAACCCCAGGCAAGTCTCCTATTCAGAGTTTAGAATTGGACAACCGCACTTGGGGTCCAGGAATGGAATCCAAATTAAGGAATGAAGGGAGGGCAGGAAACACTTATTGCTGAAGAGACGACTTTCTATAGTTGGCTCAGCCTCTTTGCTGGTCTTGAGCCAAGTGCTACACAACTGGAAACCAAATCTAGGTTCAGAGACACATACTAGACCCCAGTTTCCGGTACTCAGTCTCCAACCAGGTTGCAGAGGGTGCTGGGATAACATCCGCTTCTCCCAGGGAAGGAGGGACCGTGGCTCTCTTTGCTCAGCTGCAGTAATTGATGTGACCACAGATTTGCCAGGTCCCTCTCATCCTGCCTTTGTTCTACAAATAGCTGACCCAGTTCTCAAGTCAGAGGACCGTCTCCATGCTGGCTCTTTAACTGTGGCCACCAGCAGAACCAGGAGCTTGGACATGCAGAATCTAAGTACCTCTCACTCTGCTACACTCACACTCTCTCACACACACACACCCCTTCTCCCCACAGATCAGATCAACTGAATCAGAGTCTCCAGATTAACAAAGTCTACAGGTGATTCAAACGCACATTACAAACCAATAAACACTACTTTAAAAGACCATGGTCAAGAAGAGCTCCAGGCATAGATACTTCAGCGGTGTCATTCTCACGCACAGAGCCGCAAGCTGCCGCTCTGTCTGTGGCAGCCTCTTGGAGCACCACTTCTTATCCAGAGTCTCCTACTTACCAGTGGTGGGATCTTAGCAGGTCACTGAGCCCCTCTGGGCCAGGGTTGGCTCATCTGTAAAACAGAGTGCAAGTTCTGCCTCCCAGAGTCACGTGGAGCTGACTGTGAGAGCTCCGCAGGGCACTCCACACAGTGCCTGGCACCCCGGGGGTGCCCCTGAGCTGTCATTCAGCAACATGCACTGACCACCCAGTGTCCTGGCTCTGGGACTGCAGCATCGAATAGGACAGACAGGAGTGGAAAGAAAGAATTCAAAAGTCCAGTAGTGACAAGGAACCTGAAGAAAATAAGGCATGTGAGAGGGTGACGGGAATGGGAGCAGGTGCTATTAGCAGGGTGACGGGGACAGTGTGTCTGAGGAAATGACCTTCAAGCCAAGAACCAAATCAGGGCAAGCGGCAGCCACCTGGAGATCTAGAACAGATCACTCTGGACGGAGGGTACATGAGGCAGAGGTACAAACAGGCTGATCTGCAACTAGCTTGGTACAGAGGAGGAAGAGAAAGAAAGGCCAGGCTGGCCAGAGCGTAGTGTTAGGATATGAGGCTGCAGACTGAGGCGGCTTCATTTCTACCACATCCGTCTTCTGCTCTGCACTCAGCTATATCCACCAGTAGCTCTAGTCAGAAAGCCAGTCACATTCTCCCACAAGGCAGATGACGGAGAGGCTTGGAGACCAAGACTGTACCTTGTCCCAGTGTCCAGCTTCGCCAAAGATTACCAGCCTAAGTTCCTACTAGGGAAGATGGCACACCAGACCCCATCTGAAGTGCTTCATAGGGAAGTGAGACACCATTCACTCGTCTGTGGGTTCTGGCAAGAGGGAGTTGATGTCTCCCAGCGGGGATGTATTTTCTGCTGATTTCATAAATCAGCCAACTATGCCAGATCCATGGGACACATGCCCAAAGCAGCCAGCAAAATCTGATTTGGGGTTTTCACCGAAAGGTTAGGTGGTGTTAGCTAGGAGACAGACCTTGTGGTGCCAAGGTTGTTCTCAAGTGTGTCATCTAAAATTCAAGAAAGTTTTGCACAAAGGTAAAACAGGTGACTTGTTTCAGAGGCTGTGTATACTTCATCTGGAGCATCACACCAGGGTATGGGTGCAAATAACTGACGTCTGCTCCTCATTTGAGCCGAACAACCATGAGGGAGGGTAAGTTTCATCATCCCTCTTTTGCAAATGATAGTTCTATTGCTTAAAGAGAGTATAGCCTGGTGTGGTAAAACCAAGACTTGAAAGCAGAGTTCCTAGCCCCCCACGAGCATCCTTTCCAATGGGCCAGACATTATCATGAGCAGTACACGGGTTTCCCCCCAGACCTCTCTTCAGGCACATCTTCCTGCTGACCTAGCCCTGTCTGCCCTCTCCTGCTCCTGCCATGGCTAGCTTGGCTTGTCCTCTCCTTGCTATCTTCATGTTGTCCAAAAGCATAATCCAAGTTAATCTCTCTAATTGAAAGCCATCTAATCAGCACCTCAATTCCCCTCTGCTGGGTAAATGAACATATTTCAGTTTCATTGACATCTTTGGGGGGCTATTACTCTGGCACCCCATGAGTCTCTCCCTGAGTTGGCAACAACTTTCATCATGTAAGATTTACTGCTGCACTTGTTAAGTCACCACTATCATCACCACCTTCATAGGCTCCAAATATTCAGCTAGATGTTTCTAGTCTGGCGTTATTTACTCCTTCAGAATCTTTATTTAATTCTGTAAATGCTATTGCCCAATTCCTTTAAAACAACAACAACCCTCCCCTCTTGCGCTGGAAAGAACTTCACTGTCCCTGTCCTCCACCACAATGGTAAGGACTTAGAGAAAGTGAAATTCCACTTTGGGTGTAGCCCAAACCCTAAAGGTTCAGTTCTAGTGGAAAAGCTCACTGAGAACAACTCTGCTAGAGAGAGGGGAGCCATTTCCCAGTCTTAATTAGAACATACCCTCCTCTGATGGTCATCCCAGACACAGTTTATGGCTGCACAGTCTCTGTGCACTGTGTCGGCATCTCACCTCCTCCCACATGGGGTGAGAGGCTGTACAATGCATTCCACTAGTTGCTTTACTAATTACATCACACATACCAGCGTTACCGAGGCTGGCTGACTCTAATTACGCTAAATGCATCTACACAAGAATTCCAATACGCCCAGAGAGATGTTTTAAAGATTTCAAGCCTTGGGGAAAAAAGGCTGTAACGAAGTCTGGCCACATCCTTCTGTTGGTCTGGGGTAATGTAAACACAGGCAGGGCTCTGTGTATTTGATTCTTCCTGCTGTAAACTCTTAGAGGGGCCATATGGAACGGAGTATGCCTTCCGCATTGGATGGCTCTCTTTAGAGAATTCTGTGCTGAGAGCACAAATATCTCTCAGCTCTTTGAATGCCAAGGAAAAATTCAAGACTCTCACCTGCCCCTTACATTTCATAAACCGAGCATCAGCCTTTATCAAGGGCCCTGGGTGATGCTCTGGGGAAAGCAAAGACAAATGGGACAACTCAGGATCGGCCAGTACATGGGGATGTCAAGCAGCTTAATTATTTGGTGCCACATTAAAAAAAAAAAAAAAAAAGCTTTGTTTGATGTCTATTTAGTGGGGGTGTGGAGTAAAGGATTTAACTATTATAGGCAGAAGTAAATTCACTCACTTTATCTCCATGGGCTAAAGAAAGTATTTCAATTTTTTGTTGTTGTTGTTGTTCTTTTCTAGTGTCCTTGTTTTCTTCTTCGTTTCAAATTATGGTTTTTTTGCTTTTTATTTTTTTTAATTAGACCACTTCATAGGCAGAGAAATGTATTATAAAGTCTAAAGTTTAGGTAATAAAATAATGTAGCCAATAAACAGCACCCAACCAGCACTGTGTGGTTTCAAAATTGTGACTGACTGCCTGCCACCTTCAGGCCACTGTCCCCTGAGTGGTGTCAGGGGAGGGTGGCCTCTGGTTCAGTGTGCAAATTGCATATGCTTGTGACATAAACCCTCAGCAGTGTTCAGCAGACCCTGGAAAGTGACGCTCTGTGTTTCCATTCCGGGGTGCTATCTAGAAAGAGAGAAGCTCGTTCCCATTTTGTCATTTATGTAAGGAATCGTATCATGTGCCTGAGATACTTGGCACTATACATGATTTTTTTTAATTTCACCTTTTCAACAAATTTATGTGCGCACTCTGTACCAACAGAGCTACTGAACCTATTCCAAACAACAAGCCAGATAATATCCCTGTTCATATGAATTTACGTTTTAGTAGAGTATAGAGGAAAATAATAAGCAACTAATCAAATAAATCTACAGATTAATTTCAGATAATGATAGGTTCAATGAAGGAAATATAATAGGAAGATGTGACAAAGAATATGAATGCTAGGTATTCCAGTGCTCAATAAATATGCTGAATGGTGGCTGTACAATGGGGAGCGGATTTAGATTTTTATTTGCAATGGAGCCCAGATTCAATTATTAGGAAGGAACTACTCATGCAAAGACCGGGGGGAAAGTTGTCCAGGCAAAAGCAACAGCAAAGGGACGTGCCCACATGAGCTTGTGGCATTGAGGAGGAGACAGAGCCAGTGTGGGGAGCAGAGTGAGCCAAGGGGATTAAAGGGTGAGGAAAAGGATAGATTTTACAGGCTATGATAAGGAGAATGCATTTATTCTAAATGTGATGGGAAACTGTTAAAGGGTTTAATAAAGTGAGTGACATGATCTGATTTGCCCTTTTAAGAGATCACAGCAGTTACCGAGTGGAGAATAGATTATTATGAGAAAAACTAGAAATCGGATGAATACTTAAAGATATATTGCAGGAATCCAAGCAAAAAATAAGGATTGGATTATGATTACAACTGTGGAGTGGAGGTGGTGAGACCCAGTGGGAATCTGGCGAAGTCTTGGCGGCAGGGCCTCCGGGCCTTGCTGCAGCGTGTGTAACGTGTGGAACCAGTGCAGTCAAGGGCTCCAGTCCCATGGGCTGAGATGGGGACAATGGGGGAGAGGGGATGGGTAACAGATTTGAAGGTACAAGGAGTTGAGGGTAGACATGATACATGTCATGGTATGGCCTGAATTTGTATAGATCAAGTTGGAAGTTGGATATACTTGCCCAGAGGACAGGGCAGGGCAGGGCAGGGGATATAAATTTAGATCAGTCGTATTTAAAAGCTATAGGGCCAAGAAGAGGGTATAGACAGAGATTAAGTACCTGATGCATTAGTGTCCCTTAGGGCAGCGCGCCCAGCAGCTGCTTGGTGGACCACTCCTTAGCCAGCTCTGATCACAGCGTCTGCTCTAAAGGAGCTCACAACCTAAGGGAGGAAAGGCAGTTGGCTACACAGCTGTGGACTGTATCTCATATACACTGAACACAACCATTGGGGATTCTAGAAAAACAGAGGAGATAACTGATGGCCTGGGCTACGAGAAAGACTCCATACTGAAGATGGCATCTGAAAAGGGTCATGAAGGAGGAGCAGAGTTTTCCCAAGTAGAGGAAAGGGATTAACATGGGCAAAGGGCACACTGAGTAAGTTCCATGAAACACAAAGCATGTGCCATAGGCCCAAAGCTGGGGCCATACTTAATGGAAAGACACAAAGAACATCCCCATTACAGTCAACAACAAGGCAAGGACTTCCAGATTCATTCAGCCTTTTAACACTGGTCTGGAGATGCATGCAACACAATTAGAAAAGGCAAGGGATTAACTAGTGTGAAACTCGCCAGCAGGCTAAATTACCAGTATTTGTAGATGACATGATCAGATATAAACTTATGGGAAAACAATAAGAGAGCTAATAGGAAAACATATTAAAATGAATAAGAACACTCACAAAGGCAGCTATGTACAAAATGAGTGCTAAAACATATCAATAGCCTTAAATATAAAACCACAGTCATAAAAAGTAGAATTAACACATGTATAGGTAAAAATAAAAAAAATTTTTAAAAGAGTAGAAGATCCCATTTATAACATTAGCCTAATGATAAAATAACTAGAAATCTAAGAAATATGACTTTAATGAAAATACTGACAGAACTTTTTTTCATTAAAAAAAAGGTTTTTAGAAATCATCTACAGCAAATACATCGTAACCAGAATATTTTTTATATTCCTGAAACAGAAAAGTAAGAAAGGCAGACTGGTTGTACCAGCTGGTATAACATAAAGCTGGAGTAATCAAAACATCATGGTGCTGATTTAAAATATAAAATCCAGGAGTAGACTCCAAAACACACGAGATGTATGATACGAGGAAGGTGGCATTTCATATCAGTGGTGGGAAAACATATATTTCAACAAATGGTATTGAGACAACTAGGTAACCACTAGAAAAAAATAAAGCTGGACTACTAAATTTACTCCTGAGAACGAAGTAAATTCCAGACGGGTGGAAAGTCACTAGAAAAAACATGAAAGAATTATTTTATAATCTTAGAAAGGAAAAAAACCAAAGTATGAAAAAAAAAAATCCCAGAAACCACAAAGATAAAATGGGTAAGCTCAATTGCATAAAAATAAAAAATTATGTGCAACAAGCACAGCAAACTCAAAATGCACACAATGGCAACACATGGAGGATACCATTTGTCACACATGTAACAAAGGACTAATTTTCTAAATATACATAATCACGGTAAATCAACTAGAAAAAGGACAAAATACAATAGGAAAATAGGCAAAGGACCTGAACACACACGTTCCTCTCCTTCTCTCTCACACGGCATGCTCCAAAACAATACACCACACTTAAAAAGATATTTAAGAGAAAGCAAACCACGTTTCTCACATGTCAAATTAGCAAATATCAAATCCTGTAATGAAGACTGCAGGGGAGAGGGTAGACAACCGCTCACTTGAAGTGCTGCTGGGATTGTAAACAGGTGCAACCACAGTGCAGGCCAAGTTGAACACTAATACAAAAATGCGTAGCACATACACCATTTAGCCCTGCTACTCCACTTCGTGTATCTATAGGAGGAGTTTGCCTATAGATATACTAACACATGTGTCCAAAGGTATAGCGACAAAGATATTCTTACATCATTATTTACATGAGCAAAGGAAGTGCAAATAGCTGAAGTGATCACCAGTAAGGGAGTGGTTTAACAGATAATGGCATTTCCTCACACTGTTTCGACAGAAGCCATTCACGTGAGATTTTCTCTCTCTGACTAGTCACCACCAAGATACAGTGTTAGAATTTTTATAAAAACATGAAGAGTTGTCTACCATTTCTGTAAAAACAAAAAAGGACACATTTCTGCTTTCATGGTATGTAAGAAACCAGCAACATTGGCTACCTCTAGGGAGGGGAGACATGCAAGTGGGAAGGAGACTTACTTTTCTCACATACCTGAACTATGGGCATGCAGTACCTATTAAAACACCAATTAAGTCACAGAAAGGTGAAGACAGTAGTCATTTCACCTTGTGGCTTGAGATTAGAATGGGTTGGGGGAAAGGCAGACATGAAACTGAATAACAAAATCAATCTTACAGAGTTATGATAGTTAGAAAGAATGATCTTAACACTTAGCAACTGGCTTGTAATAGGTGTCCAGTAAATGCTAGCTGTTATTACCCGCAGATTACATACCAGAATCACACATCATTTAGTGAAGTGGGAGCTTTGGTTTTGCAGGTCTAATGAGGGCAGAGTGATTTCTCCCGTTACTCGTTCTGTGTTGTACATCCAGATGGTGGGGTCTGATAAGGCCAGCTGTGAGTCTCAGAGCCCTGACTGGGAGGGGAGAGCTGGGGGGTTGGGCTGTAGACATAATTCATACCCAGCCTTGGCCCAGGGGGCATCCAACCCAGAACACACCTTGGGCAACAGACCTCATAATAACCACCTTCAGCACTTTAAAATTTCCTTTCCAAAGGGGTGGACTTTGGGCAAGCAACTGGATACTGTGGCTCCCACCCCCAACCATGAACGCAATCCACCTGACCCAAGCTGAGCCAATCAGATTTTCTTCTTTGGGAAGTTGGAACTTGATCCAATAGAGAATTAAATCAGTCTCTGGGTGGCCGGAAGTATAATATATTGATGTGGAAGCTGTGAATTAGAACAGCAACAGAAAAATCCAGTCTCTTATTTTAAAAAAAAAAAAAAGTGTGGGGGGAAGGCTGAGTTGCAAAAGTCTTCCAGTTCTGATTCTAATACTCCCAGAGGTACAATTACATTAGTGCTTTTGTCTTTTGTGTGATGTTTCTGGATTTGTAACATTCATGCCTTTTTTCCTCTTTTCTTGAAACCAGGTTGACTTGATTTCTGAGTAGTTTGTTTTGTACCTAAAACAGGCCAGTATAGGCCGCCTTGAAAACATGTTCAATTCCAGCCTCCAATAGATAGCAACAGAGGCACATGGGTGAGGCCAAGGTAATGGTTTCAGTTGGAGATTAGCTTCAACATCTCTCCGACAAAATAAGCCAAGTGCGTGTCTGTCTGGGGGGCAGCTGGCCGCAGTGGCTATGGAGAAAAGAGGAAGGAGCTGGACACCAAGGCTTCCCTGAAGAATCTGCTGTGGCTGTTGGATTAGTTTCTGCCCTCCTCTATTTCATGTTGCTATAACAGAATACTTGAGACTGGGTGATTTATAAAGTAGAAAGGTTTATTTGGCTCCCAATCCTGTAGACTAGAAAGTCCAAAAGCACGGTGCCAGCTACTGCTCAGCTCTGGGAGGGCCACCTGCTGCTTCCCCTCACGGTGGAAAAGCAGAAAGGCCAGTATGTGCAGAGGGACACACAGCAGACGTGGGCTCACTGGGAACAACCCACCCTGTTCTCTCAAGAGCTAATCTCTTCCCGAGAGAGCCGGAACTCCTTCCCAAGTGGCAGCGTTCATCTATTCATGAGGGCAGTTCTGCCAAGACCATAACCGCTCCCACCTCCCAACACTGCCGTAACGGGGAATCAAACTTCAGCATGAGTTTTGGCAGGTGAAACCACATCCAAACCACAGCAGTTTTCTAGGGCTGTTTTCTGCCATAATCAAGCACCACTAATTAGAAACCCCCAGAAATTCATTGCCTCACAGTTTTGGAGTCGAGGAGTCTGAAATTGTGTCATCAGGGTCTTGCTCTTTTTTTTTGAGAGAGAGAGAGAGAGAATTTCATTCTCTTGCCCTCTGGGTAGAGTGCTCTGGCAGCATCATAGCTCACAGCACTGCAACCTCAAACTCTTGGGCTCAAGCTTTCCTTTCCTCAGTCTCCCAAGTAGCTGGGACTACAGTTGCCCACCACAACGCCCAGCTAGGTTTTCTATCTTTTATTAGAGACAGGGTCTCACTCTTGCTTAGGCTGGTCTCAAAGTCTCCACCTCAAGCACCTCTGCCTCCCAGAGTGCTCGGATTACACGTGTGAGCCACTACTCCTGGCCCACGCTCTCTCTAAAAGCGATAAGGGAGAATTCTTCTCACCTCTTCCTAGCTTGCGGTGGTTGCGGTCAGTCCTCAGCCTTCCGCGGCTTTCAGCTGCATCACTCCAATCTCCACCTCTGTTACCAAACAGTGATCTTCCCATGTGTCTCTGCCTTCCCACAGATAGCCTACCATGTGTATCGTGTTGAAACCTCCCTTTTCTTATACAGACACCAGTCATTGGACTAGGACCTACCTTAATGACCGTATCTTAAATTGTTTACACCTGCAAAGATCAATTTCCAAAAAAGATAACATTCAAAGAAACCAAGGGTGTAGAGGACACAACTTAACTCATAACAGCTGTCAAAGGGAGGCGACCTATTGCCGCTCACTGTATCAGTTTCAGTTCATCCAGGAAAACAGAAATCACCCGAAGAGTTTAACACAGGGAGGTCAGCGTAGGGAACTGGTAACACAGGTGATAGAAGAGGCTGAGCAGCCAAGCCAAATGGGTGATGGTGAACAACCCAGAGATTGGCAAGAGCAGAAAGCTATGCCTGGACTGGAGAGGCTTGGTGAGTGGCAGCACTGGGAGAGACGGAGGGCCTGGGTCACTCACTACATACATGTGAGAGGAGGAAGCTGGAGCTAAGGAGGAGCAGAGCCTGCCAATCTCCTGCCAGGGCTGCCATTGCCAGGGATCTTGCTGACCACAGCATTCAGGGATGGCCCCAACATGGAAAGAGCAAGGAAAGGGAAGAAATGAAGTTGAGGGCATGCAGAACTGGGACCGGCCTACTTACTGTGCACCAAACTTCTAATTTAGGCTCGAGCAACCTATCACATGGGGATTATTGTTCTACATTTACAGAGGGAGACTTGTCAAAACTCAGAGAATTTAAGTAGCTCACACTGGATGGCCAGCTCCAAGCTCCGCTGTCTGGGTCTGCACATGGAGTTGCTCAGTTGTGTAGTTCCTTCCCCTTAGACTTTGCAGGGTCCACACTCATTCCACTTCTCTATCTGTACTGGCCCTGGTCAGCCTCCTTTACAAACAAACCGGTTGTAAAGGAAGCCCTTCTGTAAGGGACCCAGTGGACAAGGACAGACTCAACAACTGTGGATTGGATCACTGTTCAACCACCAGTGGTTCACCAGAGATATTTCCTGTCTCTCCTGCTGCCCTTTGGGCTTTTTCTCTGGTCTCAGATCATGCCTGCTCACTCTCTCTCTCTCTCTCTCTCTCTCTCTCTCTCTCTCTCTCTCTCTCTCTCTCTCTCTCTCTCTCTCTCTCTCCCTTCTTCCCTCCGTCCCTCTCTGCCAGGCTTGTAAACATCCTAACCCTTGTTCCCCTGCCTAACTCCTTTTTTATCCCTGAGATCTCACCCTAGCCATCACCTTTTCAAGGATGCCTCCTCTGGCCCCACAGACCATCACATCCCCTTTGACTGCAGACAATTCCTCTTTCATAATCCTCATGCAGTTTATATAATATGATGCCTGGTTGGGGTGAACTATTAATTTATGGTTGTTCTATTTTTCCATTTTTTCATTTCTACCAGGTGCCAGGCCTCGTACTTCTTTGCTATGGGGACTTTCCCAGAGTGGACATAGAGGCTGAGTGAAGATGCTGCTACTAAGTCCCCTGCAGGCAAGGTGAAGGGAGAGAGCCTTAGCTTCAATGACAGAAAGAGAGAAAAGAAAGATTCTATTTGAGAAGAGGAAGGCAGGTGAGTGTTGGCAAATGCTTTAGCTTAGCAGCTGCCATGTGAAAGGGCAGTCATATAGCCAAGTTAGAGAAATAGTTTTTCCCTGAGCACATTTTCCAAAAATTGAGCCTTGTAAACAATTTTAAGCCATCTGTTGGCATAGCTGCTCTTCAGAGTATATGACCAATGGGAGAGGAAAGAGTATGAAATTCATCGGAATCTGGACAATGGTGCCCTCTCCCCTGCCTTGCTCGGGCCTGCCCTGCTGACCCTCTGCTCCTGTTGCTGGGTGGCACCTGCTGTTTCCACAGAAGTGCACCTAAGGAGCTGTGAATAGGCATCGGAGGGATGGCACGGCGGGGCACCTGGGGAAGGTAGTGCCTTGCCATGGACTCCTCAGCTCAGGCAAGACTCACATGTCCACTTGTGGCGTTGGAGTAGAGGAATACCTCTCAGCTGCTAAGCTTCTCAGCCTCCTTGCCCATCTAAAGCCTAAGGCAAAGTAGGGATGCCAGTAGCCACTTTGATGGACCAGAAACCAGAGGCCCTTCTATATTTTCAGGAACCTCATGAAGGCTCTGGGCTTCTGGTGCAAACCTAGAAGTTGGAATTTCCTGTCGCCTTGGCAGGATGAGAGCAGAGAGTCAGCACTGATTGAAAAAAAACAAACAAAAGTGTGTATTTTTGCTCATGAATTGTGGGCTGAGGGTCATGCTCACGCAATTTGTTTAATGTCTGACTTCTCCAAGTCCCTGACAGCCAAGACTGTCTGTCTGAACTTATGGCCCAATGCATAGTTAAGTGTTCAGTCAATATTTGCGGAGTAGCGTGAACGTGCATTTTTGGAAGTTGGATCTTGGACGAGCATTTCTCTATTTCCTGCAGCAGTGCCCTGCACCCATCAGCTCCAGGAGCCTTTGGTCCTGGCTGTCCTCTAAAGCTTGCTAACACAAGAGCAGACACTACAAAACTGTGCTGGTGGTTTCTGCCCAGGCAGGCATTGCCTCTGTGGTGAGAAATATCTCTGAAGTTGCCTAGCATCTTGGGGCTCCTTGCCCATCCTTTGAATTTTCAAGTGCCCCAAGCTATTGTGAGTGCATTCTATGTTTATATTCCAAGGAGCTTGAATCTGTGCCTTGCAAAAATGCAAGTTGGAAAGTTAATTCATTCCTTTATGTCAAGGTAATTGCAATTTCACCCTAATCCTCTCTTGTCAAAGACATTTCTACAATGCAGGGAGTTATCTTTTACAAGAGGCACTTGAAGGTAATTTAATAACAACACTTGCTATGAGTCACATTTTCCCTGTAGTCATCTACTCTTCAGCTTGGGAGAGCAGGGCTTCAAGTAGAGAGGACAGAAGGCATTTGGCTAGGCTCACAACCCACTTACACACTCTCATCCAAATGTACACCTTCAAGAAAAAAAGAAAACCCTAATGAGCACTTGTGGTAACTAAGGTGCTAAATGGGATCTTTCAAGGCAATGCTATTTTTGTTTGTTTGCTTGAGGGAAAGCTATTGATATATTCATTCAAGAAGTTTCAAACTTCTTAAAACACTTATGAATTTAATGACTATGGACAAAGAGGAAATTTAATATGGAGATCAGTTACTAATTCAACAATTTAATGAGTCCCTACTATGAGCCAAGTACAGTGAGGGGCGTGGCGACAGCAACACACAGGCTTGTCTGCCAGCTGCCCCCACCAAGCTTGTGGTCTAGTGGAACTGGGGATGTTAAATAACAAGACCAAAGGTGTCTCTCTTAAACAAAAAACTATAAATAGATGTGATCTGCTCCTTTCTCCTCCATCTCCTCCGTATAATAAAAGGAATATGGAAGATTTTTTTAATGTAATCAAATCTCATCTCATGGCATAGCAGAAAAAGTTAGCGCACACTCCATGGATTCTAATTCTCACCTCACATGGAGCACCCCCCCAAAGCAAAGGACATTGGCTGAACAGTAGCCAGGTTACAGGTGACTTGGTTGTGAAAGGCCAGCAGGCAGCTCCATCTTAAAGACTTTTGGGAGCCACAATTGCCCACCCACCAGGCCTCTGTCAGCTTCAGCCCAAGAGGGAATCAAGCTGGGGAAGAAAGGTCTCAGTAGAAATTGTCTTTGAAAAGCTTACCAGAAGATAACCTTGAAAAAAATACATAAACAAAACATATTTTTACATTAAGACTAAGCTCTTAGGACAAGAGGACAACTCTGCCAAGTGCCACTTACTCCCACCTCTAGCTGGAATTTTCTGGGCATGCCAGCACTAGCGTTACTTGCTGTAGGCAGATTCTCTCTACCCATACTTATAAAAACCCATGCTGGCTACTTCTAATGGAGTTCTTAGCATACCTCTTTCAACTGAATTTCTAAAACAAGGAACAATGTAATTGGCAGGTAACAACCGGTTAACAAAATTGTGTCAACAGATACTGGTTCATTTTCATTTCAGACTTTCACCAGCCAAGATGTTCTACACAGAAGACAGCCCACGTCTTGGAGCCATGCTAACAGATGCCAGACACTGGGACAGGTTTGCATCTTCTTTGGAAAAGAACTGCTACTCTCATTCATGCGTGATGTCATGTGTTGAATACAGTCATTTAAGATATAAAATTACGTGGCACCCTTTGTGCCAAGTAAAATTACTTGAACTCTGTGAAGTGAAATGGGATAGAAGTGAATTAAATGGTCAGAGGCTTTAACTTCTGTCACATACTTTGAAAGTTAGAACAACAAAGAGCAACAGCAGCTGTCTCTGTGTTGACAATCATTTTTTTTCCACCAGCAATTGGCTCTTTGGCTGGAGTAAAGCCAGTGCCTTAAAAGAGGCAGAGGCTCCTCATATGCAGATCGATTTCTGTGCAAATAGAGGAGAACACTGGAAATGAGGATCCTTGTGGGCCTAAGTATCTTAGGCTCCACGCAGGGAGCCCATACAATCACTGTGCCACAGCGCTGTGGGGGAGCAACTTTTCTCCCTTGCTCCACAGAAAGATGGAAGTTGGGTGACTCTCCCTCCCTGGTGACCTTTCTATGAGCTAATGAGCTAGTGGGAACGCACAAATGCTAGTCCTGGGATTTCAAAACAGAGACACAAGCTTAAACTGAGATTTCTACAAAGGATTTTGGTAAGGCCCAATTCAATCTCCAGGTGTGGGCCCTCCACATGGGTACAGATGAGGCTGAGAACCACTGGGTTTAGTAGAAACAGCTGCCTTTCTCCACCAAAATGTATGGAAGAATAATGCATCCTATTCTTCAGATGAATAATGAGAACCCAGTGCTTTATCAAGGCACTTTTTTATGTCCCCCCCAAAGATAGTGGGTACATCTATGGCATGATGGTTGTAGAGAGGGGATATATACTACCTAGAGCCAGGTGTGTGGTTCCCAAAGCAGATGTTAATGCCTAAAAGTAATGGGAATGAGAGAGCCAAATCTAGATCTTTGTGGGAGACATAGATGTGGGACCCAACAAGGAAGACCAGGTAGTGGAAAAGATGGACATAGAGCCGAGCTCTCAGAAGGAAAGGGAGGAAATGACTTATGTGCTATAAAGAAGCTAGTTTCCACATTCTATGTCACAGGGACAGACCTTCATTCCCGGGGTACCCCTCATCAGCTCATTGGGTGTCTATGGACCTCCAGTGGGTATAGGTTGGTTCTGTGTATGAGAAGGAACTTGGAGGGAGTAGCGACCTTTAGTTCAGTTCAACAAATCATGTACTAGGATTTAAAAAAAAATTGGACCCTGGTGGTTCGCACTGATAATTGGGGCAAACTCTACTCTGGAAAATCTTGAGTGGTCACTGTACTCGAGTGCCACAGAGAGCTATTTTGCATAATCAAAGCTTTGGGGTTTGATTCATAGTTATGCCACGCACTCATGACCTTTCTCAGGAACTAATGCTGCCATATGTTGTAAATTTACTTGTGTTAGGTTTTCACATGTATGAGACTTGATACTTGGCTTCAGCTTAGCAAATGTCTATCTCCTTAGGGCTTCCTATCCAAATCTTTCTACTCCCTTCAAATGCCTATCTGGGAGAACAATTCTGGATTTTCAAAACAGAAACTAAGAAAGGCCCAGTAAGCCACGGTGGTATGATCTCATCCTATGCTCAATAGCATTCTTTTTTTTTTTTTTTTTTGTGGTTTTTGGCCAGGGCTGGGTTTGAACCTGCCACCTCCAGCATATGGGGCCAGTGCCCTACTCCTTTGAGCCACAGGCGCCACCCATCCTCAATACATTGTAATCAGACTTTCTGCGATGGCAACCTGTTTGTTATAACCCAACCACACTTCTCGCAATGGATAACATTTAGGGACCTTGCTCTAACAAATGTAAAGTAACCTAATTCTATGTTTTCTCTACTGAGCAACATTTACAACTATCTCCTTGATAAATCATGTTGGATCTCCATTACTGAGTCACCTATGTCCAAGATTAGCCCCCAAGAGCTTGGTGCTTAGTTATAGTTGCATGTTAGAAGCATCTGAGAAACCTTTTTTTTATTGTTTGGGATTCATTTTTTTTTTTTTTGTAGAGACAGAGTCTCACTCTATCGCCCTCAGTAGAGTGCTGTGGAGTCACAGCTCACAGCAACCTCCAACTCTTGGGCTTAGGTGATTCTCTTGCCTCAGCCTCCCAAGTAGCTGGGACCACAAGCGCCCCCCACAAGGCCTGGCTAATTTTTGATGCAGTTCGGCCGGGGCCGGGTTTGAACCCGCCACCCTCCGTATATGGGGCCGGCGCCCTACTCGCTGAGCCACAGGGATTCATTGAGGGTGCAAAGAATGAGGTTACACCAATTGCATTTCTTAGGTAAAGTCCCTCTTAAAATTGTGTCCCACTCCCAAGAGGGGTGCCATACACCGTGACCCTTCATCCCCCACTCTCCTCTCCTCTCCCCGCTCCTTTTTTCCCCTATCCTCCACCTTCTATTAGATCATCTACTGCCTTCATATTAGAATAGAATAGCCACCTTAGCCACTTGAGCCACAGGAGCCGAGCTGAGTCTCCATCTTTTTTAATGGCTGAATAGTATTCCACATTGGATTTTTGCTTCTCCATTCTTGTGTTGCTTTACTAAGAAGAATGTGTTCTAACTCAATCCAGGTTAATATGAAAGATGTAAAGTCTCCATCATTTTTTTTTTTTTTTTTTTGAGACAGAGCCTCAAGCCGTCGCC